>BQNB010069185.1:0-33584 GCA_026074375.1 Tanacetum coccineum | reverse complement strand
TACGGTTTGTAACTAGTTTTATACTACCTAGCATGCACATCACTAGCAAGAACTATAGATCAAGTATTATAACTTGGTTTTATGCAATCCTAAGCAAACACTAATTGATTTAGCGTAACATGTTAATCATAAGCAATTAAGAATACATAATCAAACAATTCAAAGACATCATAATTGAATTATTATAGATGAATAACTTAACTCAATAATACATGTGAGTTTATGAAGCACCAAAGGCATAAAAAGCCCTAAATTTCGTCTAAGTACCAACTCCAAAAGACTCTCCAAAATACCACATAAAAATATTGAAGTAATGCAAGAATGTATATAGGATTTTGGTGTTGACGACATTAGGGTATAGCCTTGATGTCGTCACCTCGTCGATTTTGAATTAGGGTTTCTTTTACTGCTACATCTTGACGGCCTTACAAAATCTCCTGACATCGTCCCTTTATGGTCTTGACGCCGTCAGGGATTCCGTCGAAATGTATTGAGCCCCCATAATTGATTATTTTTTAGTACTTTTTGGGCACTTTTGGTGAAGGTGTCAGAAAGGTGGTCACAAAGTTGAAACTTGTCTTTTTCCTTTGTTTAGTTTCTAAATTGAGCCCAAGTCACGTGTATTTCATCAAAATGCTTTCCAAGTACCTATAACACTAATAGAAAGGATTTAGTACAATAAACGAGCATATTTGCATGATTTTAAGGGTTAAATAACCTTGAAAAAGTATATGAATTTACACTTCATTAACCACCCAAACCCTAGTTTTATCATAAAATCCTAATGTTGATAATTTTGATAAAAGACCAGTTAGGATAATACCCAGTCCCGCGGGTATTGTTCAAGCAGTCGCGCTTCGTAAACAAGTGGATATTCATGAGGGTGGGGAGGAGTCTGTAATGTTGACACAAGAATATATTAGGAAAGTTGATGCGGATGTGGGTGAGGAGATGATTTTAAGCGTTGCCCGTGGGTTAGCGCAGTTGAGTTTGTGAATGCTAATGGGGGGATTATGAGTGGGTGTTTGGGAGATATCAAGAACTATTTCAATACTAAAAACTTGACCAAGTTGTTGCCATAATCAAGTCTTGTGCTTCGAATGCGCCTGGCGATCTCACAGTAACTCCAAAAGATCTATCAGGTACAACATCTGGTACAATGCATCATAAAGTCATTAATGAGGGGGGTTATGGAAAAGACATTACTCTATGAGTTGCTTTGATACTTGATAATGTTTTAGTGTATTCTCCTAAACCATTAATGCATTACCTTAACATTACATTAAGAAACTTGATTATGGTTTTCTAAAGATACAGTTCCTGGAAATGGTAGTGGTGTAGGTGGGAGTGATGTAGGTGGTAGTGGTATAGGTAGAAGTGGTGTAGGTGGTAGTGGAATGTTAGACGAAGAAGAAATAATCAAGTTGTTAGAAGAATAATAAATGGCTGAAGTAGAGTGACATGTTGGTGGAAATGTTACTGAAGAACAAGAACATCAAGATTAGATCAATAAGCATTAATCCATGCATCAAAAGAATAAGCAAGGGAAGCAAGGGCTGAACAAGAGTGACAGGACAAATGTAGACAAGAACAAAAGTTAGAGGATGAACATGAGAATCAATTATTCAGATTATATGTGCAACTTAACTCTTAGATGAGCATAATTATATGTTTAATTGTATCTTTGAACCCTGTTATTATACTTCCTCCGTCCCAAAATTATTGTCTCCAGACAAAAAACACATAGTTTAAGAAAAGTGCATTTATTACTACTTTCTTTTTCTTACTTTTTGATAAAATGACAATTTTACCCTTAGCTAATTAGTTAAAGTCTTCTTTAAAGTTTGTAATATTAATTTCAAACAAGGTTAATATAGTAAACTTGATCAAACTTTCTTATCTATTTTTAGTAGTGGATAATTAAATTATGACATCCCAAAAAGGAAACGTAGACAATAAAAATGGGATGGATGGAGTATCAGTTTATGTGTTATTAATGTTTAGTATGGTTTATGGTTTATGACTACTAAAACACCCTTGTAATGCTGAGTTGAAACACACTTTGGTAGTTTAGTATGGTTATGGCACAAAACAATACAGTTTGGCTATGGCATAGTTTCATAACCAAACAAAGTTTGACTTTGTAAAGTCAAAATGTTTTTCAGTCATAAATTGTGCTTTAAAAGTCAAACTAATTCAAAAGGATATAGTTTGGTTATGACACATTTTCATAACCAAGCACCCAGTAATACTTCAGTGAAACTGCCATATACTTGTATTTTCAAGTTACAGGGGCATTTGGATATGGCAGTTTCAGTTTGGTTATGGCACAATTTCATAACCAAACACCACTGTAATACTTTAGTGAAATTGTATTTAATGATTTGTGACTACTGAAATTACCATATCCAAGCACCCTTGTAACCTGGAGTATTACTGAAACTGTGTTTGGTTATGGCATAATTTTTGTCATGAAGATTTGATAGGCAATTTTAGTCTTAACATGCATGAAATACATATTAACTTTAAAAAGGTCTATTGTATTTCGTTCATAAACATGACCCAAAGCACAATAGTCTCATAAACCTTTAAAAAGCCAAACTGACCCAAATCAATAAAGTTTGCCTTTTTAAATGTTATTATTGTATAAGTCATTGTATGGTATGAAATTTCAAAGCACAATTTGACTTTAAAAGTCAAATTGTATTTACAATTTTAGTCAATGTATGGTATGGAATTCTAAAGCATAGTTTAACTGCCCATACATCCATGAAATACAGTTTCAGTCTTAAACCATTATATCATTTTACTTTAAAAAAGTCAAATGGTCATTGATAAAAAGTTGTTGATAAAAAGTTGATGAGATACTTCAGCATACCAAATAAGAAAGTAGTTTGCAATAAAAAAGAAGAGTACATGGGTGTTGGTTTAGCTAGTGTAATCCTAAACATACCTTCATATTCCAACTGTGATAGTCAAAACTCAACTAATGAAAGTCTAAAAAAACTTAACTAATGGAGTCATTGTGATAACAAATACAAACAAACATTATAACATAACAATCATTCTAGTAATTTGACTTTTAAAAGTCAAATGTGGATGTAAATCCGTTCATGGTGGTCAAACAAACTATATAAGATGGAAATTGAAAATGATATACAACAAAACAAATAGTTTTACATAATAGATAGGTATGCAGCAGGACTAAGTGATGATACAAAGGTTACTAATATGTACAAAGAAACTAAATTGTTCAGGATTACAATGGTGTTTAAAGAAGCAAAATACAATGTTTTATGAGACTTGACCATCCAACATCACCTGACTACTTAATACTTACGTTCCTTATTACAAACATTCTAAGCAACAAAGTTTATGATAAACAAGCATTCAAACAAACACCCTTCCACTGAACCATCCAACTTCACTTGACTTCATTTCTAAAACTTGCAAAAATAAGTGACGGCGTACCTCATCTTACAGCCAGAGCCTAGCCTCTGATGTTGTGCACATGGCACTTCAAAGTGATCATTGGCGTAAAGCCTACTAGGCCATCGTAAGGTAACCCAACAATACATAACAACGTACATTCTAAACAGAGCCTTAGCTTATGAGGAACCAAAGCCTCCGACAAGAACAAGGCTCCACATTAAAGATAAAACATAAGATTTTGTGGACCCAACAAGGACAACGGTCGTCCTTTATTCCCACTCGTGCATAACCGTTGCACATAGGCACGATCTCGAAGCCTTGACAGACGCTCTCTTATTGGCTAACGATATCATACTCCCATCGGCCAATCTGGTTGAGACACATGGCAGGATCTAGGTCATCCTTAGGGTTTGCCTATAAATAGCCGACTCATTTGTAGAAATCAATTATGTTTTTTATTCTCTCACTACTTTTTCTTTCTAAAAACTTAACACTTTGTATGTCATCTGATTCTCACACTAGAGTCGGTTCGAAGGGTTCATCCCTACGCTCCGACTAAAGTGTTTCTTTTATGTCTTATTTCAGTTATCATCCCTACGCTTTGAAGTATCAAAGTTTGTCCTCAACGCATGCTCTGATAAAAAAGGTGCAAAATATTATATGATCAGTGGCACACCTGATGGGACCCGCAAAATACTAATTCGTAGGGTCTTTTTCATACTCCACCATTGATAATTCTATTTTTGAAATAATATGGTGATGGAAGTTGATGCAAGGCATTCATCACCGACACTTATGATGTCAGCCGTGGTAGGTCTGAAAGGTCAGGAAAGGAAGGTCATGGGAAACACTCGAATCACTACACAAACACCTACAAATCCTACATCAAACAAAGCTTCTACCAGCCAAATGCAACCTATAACTTCGTTACATCCCGACACACAAATAGTTGATGAAGCTTTTATGATTGCAAATTACTCACAGATGGAGCCTCTTATGAAGAGAGTGATGAGGGATTTAAGGTTACAAGGCGTAGCAACTCGTTTGGTATATTATAGTGAAGATGTAGATGTAGAAATGAAAATGGAGGCTCCACTTAGGTTCCAGTCGCAGCCTCAAGCAGGAACAAAAAACCAATAGACTCAAGGAATTCCGCCAGCATAATCCGAAATATGCCTTCATATTCAAGTTGTGACAGTAAAAACTCAACTAATTAAAGTCTGAAAAAACGAAACCAATGAAGTCATTGTGACAAAAAATATAAACAAATACTCTAACATAACAAACATTCTAACAAGTTGAGCTTTAAAAGTCAAATGGGGATGTAAATTCATTCAAGGTGGTCAAACAAACTATATAAGATAGAAATTGAATATGTTATGCAACAAAATAAACATAACTACATAATAGATAGGTATGCAGTAGGACTAAGTGATGATATAAATGTTATTGATATTTATAAAGAAACTAGTTTGTTTAAGATTAAAGATGTGTTTAAAGAAGCAAAATACAATGTTTTATGAGACTGGACCATTCAACTTCACGTGGCTACTTAATACTTACTACTTATATTCTATCTAACGAACATTCTAAGAAACAAAGTTTATGACAAACAAGCATTCAAACAAACACCCTTCCATTAAACCATCTAACTTTAATTGACTTCATTTCTAAAACCTGCAAAAACAAGCAAGCACTAATTAAATCCTGCTTCAAAGTACAAGTAGGAGCTCATAAACCAAACCACAACTGTATAATAGAACAAGCTTACTCGAGCCTCCTATATTTCTGATAGAAGATCCCATATTTGCAGCCTTAGTAGCTCATAAACCAATAATGACATTGGTCACTTTAACCTTACTGTATATAGATTTCTTGGGAATATGAGCTTGTTCAAGTGGTGCATCATTAGTTCCAAGAAAGAATACATATCATGTCATGGAAATTTTCATGTACCTTTTATAAGTTGAAGGTTTTGAAGTTAAAGCCTTTGAAGTTGAAGTTGTTGACCTTGAAGCAGTTGAAGTTCAAGCTTTTAACTTTGAAGCCTCTAAATTTGAGGCTTTTGACTTTAAAACACTTGAAGTTGAAGCTTTTGAACCTGAAGCCTTTGAAGCTTTTGACATTGAAGCATTTGAAGATTTTGGCTTTGAAACATTTAAAGATTTTGACTTTGAAGTTAAAGCTTTTGACTTTGAAGTTAAAGCTTTTGACTTTAAAGGAGCTAGTGGTTCTTCATCACTGTATGAATCAGTGTATAGAAAGGGATATCACCAATTATCATAATTTGTTCATCACTTGAAAGTTCGTCATCACTAGATGATATTACTATTACTTCTGCAAAACATGTTAGCATACTCCATAAAATACTATGACCTTAATCTATTTACGTCTAATATATTTGTACATAATGTGGTTGATTTATTTTGATAATAATTAATTGATTACCATAATGTGGCTCTCAAATCTTGATGGGAGATTTGACTAAATAAGGATTATATTATGTATCATAATCTTTATCTAATATGGAGTTGATCCTTACTTAATCTCTCACTATAAATAGGAGATTAGTTCGACCCCATAACACACACAAAAATTCCATCATCTTGTGAGAGGATTTAGTAGAAGATCGAAGTTCCACCGGGTGTTCCATGGCGTTCTCTACTCTCAACTCAAGTAAGTCTTTCTTTTATGTTTATCGAATCATTGTTCTTATTATATATACACATGATTTAGGATTAAATTCAACATGTGGCATCAGAGTGAATGATCAAATAATGTTTTTTATTAATACGTGACTTTTGTTGTTGCATATTACGTTGATCTATTTCATGGATATTTAATTGTTTTTACATGATGATAAATTAAAGACATGATCCATGCATTAAACATATCTATAAATTGTTTTCCTTTATCACATTTGTCATAACTTAAAATTGATAAGGTTGTTTGGCCGAATCGATAATATTAACGAATTCATAAACAAACAGAACTGATGTGTGTTTTCTTTTTATTTAACTATTCATGTAATAGATGATGATATGCATTGCATTAATGTTACAAACTCAGATGCGGCCTAAATTGTATGTTTTGTATTGACAAATATTTTTGTCATGTATATAACTCAAAAGTAAATTGTTGTTTATTATTATTTGATGTTTAATGATACTTGTGTTCGTGTTTTACTGCTATCTCACATGTATGATAATATATGTTTCAATTCTAAAGCGGTGATAGCTATAGTTGCATCTAAATTTGTATGTAATTATGTTATAGTCTATCTTTATTTTGAGTTTGTGACATTAGTTTGGTCACAATAACTCATAAATAAATAAAAGTAATTTGAACATTTATGTTCAGAGGAAAAAAATAGTTTTTCTTTATTAGAATTAACAAGAGTGTATTCTTCCATAATGTTTAAGTGAATAGGGTATACATGTTTTTATTATTTTGTTTACATGTGTTATGACTACTTGATTGTTAAGATTGGTTGTAGGCCCAAAGGATGCAATTAATCAAAACACTTAAGTGAATGAAAGTTTTAATAATTTACGTTTTGATGAGTTTAGGTTATGTGCTAAGCCCAAAGGATAACCGTAATCTCAATCATTAAGGGGTATTTGCAAATTATATACTTATTTAACTAATATTTCTGCCCAAAGGTGATTATTTGTTAATTAAGTTTGCATGATTTAATAAAGATGTTATTAGTGTGTTGTTAATGGAACCAAAGAGAAGTTAACAATTACACCAAACTTCTTATGTGAATCTAATTTTATATTGTGGTTAGATTTCTATAACTAGCTTTTACCCTATAGTTGGTTATTATTATGATACTAATATAGTCTTTATATGATTTGTACCGTGGAAATAATTTTAGTCCTATATGAGCTTAATGATGAATTTGTTGTTACAGCTTTGACACCTACTGCTATTACCAACTTTGTATCTGGCATTGAACCCCTAAATGGAAAAAAATTCATCGTGAAGAGAGCAAGTGAAAATTTACCTCGGCATAACGGATTTGGACTATGCATTAAGATTCGAAAAACCTAACCCTCTAACGGCCACTAGCACGGTTGATGAGAAGAGGACTTATGAAATATGGGAAAGGTCGAATCGCATGTCCCTAATGATAATGAAGAAGTCTATTTCGGTAGCTATTCGAGGAGCCATTCCAGACTTTGAGAATGCTAAAGAGTTCTTAAAATCAGTTGAGGAATAATTTACGGGCTCGTCTAAAGCTAATGCGAGTACTATTATTCTCAAAATGTTCACCACAAAATATGATGGTCTTAGTGGGGTTCGTGAACATATCATGATGATGAATGACATTGCCTCTAAATTAAATGGCATGGACATGGCAATATCTGAAGGTTTTCTCATTTATTTCATAATGACATCTCTCCCTGCTCTGTTTGGTCCTTTAAAGATCAACTATAACACGCAAAATGAGAAATGGAAAATGAGTGAGTTAATAGCCATGTGTCTAAGAGGATGAAAGGCTTAAAATTGAATAGCCGGATACTGCTTACCTTACTACCACCAAAGGCCACAAAAAGAAAATTTTTAAAGGTAACAAAGGTTCTAAATGGGAAAAAGGAAATTCTGACAAGGCAAGTTCAAGTAATGGCAAAGAATCAAGCCCTAAATGTCGATTTTGTAAAAATCCTGGCCATTTCGAAAAGGAGTGCCCAAAGTTTCGAGAATGGTTAGATAATGTTAATACAAATAAACTGGTAAAAATGTTTATTTCTATCTTATGATCTTACTATGTTTGTTGATAACAACTAATAAAACCGCGTTGAAGTAAACTACCCAAATCACACACATGTTATATCAATTCTTACCTTTCCATTTTTAGAAATACTTAGAATTATAAGTAAATAGTCTAAATACTACTTACATCATTCATGACATCATCAAATACAACATATCTTAGGGTAATCTTACAAGATAACATATGATTATCAAGATTTTGCATATCAAAATTCGGATTTGGTTACTGTTGGCCGGTTCCATTGAAGAACATTGGCCGGTTCCTTTATGCAACAAGACCGGTGGAACCGGGCTACAGTGCAGGTTTTTGGCTATAAATACTAAGCCATTTCTTATGTTTTACTCACCAATTTTTACCATTTCTTTCTCTAATCTACTGATCATCATCTTTTCTTCAGTTCTTGTTTAGTTTTCCCTAGCATTTGTAGGTAATTATCTTCAAGGAAGAAATTCCCTAACACCCCTTTGAGACGATCAAGCTCTAAGTACCTTGTTTCGCATCTCCATTGCACTATCAAGATCATACTTCTGATTCTTGTACATCATATAGTAGTTGTAGTTACTCTCATCCTCATTGTAAACCAAGTATTGTAGTGTTGGTGTGATTCTACCTTGTGAAGAATCCGGTATCTAGCTTTGTACCGTTAAAGGTGTAAGCAATGTTGTGTGGCTTCTCCGCCGGTTAAAGGAGATTGGTGACTAGTGTTTATGAACTCTCGAGTAGGTGACTCGGGGAGTGGAGTAGGGCAAGGAAGGTGTCCTTGTAGCCAAGCCACTATAAATAATCATGTCTTGGTTGAATCTCTCCAACTCTTTACTTTCTTGCATTACATTTATTTTCTAACCAAAACATCAATATTGTGAAAACTTCACATAAGATCATAATAAAATTTTGAAAAGTAAATCTTAGAACAAAATAACTATTCAACCCCCCTTTTAGTTTTCCACAATTGGTATCAAGAGCTAGGTTATCAAAGTTTTTAAAATATATTGTATATTGTATTTATAATCTTTAAAACTCGTTGATGATTCGGGAATATTCTGTAACATGTTCTTTTTTTCAGGTCTTGGTCATTAATGAACTCAATTTTTATTTTATTTGTTTTTTGGGTTTTACGCGTTTTCGCTTATTAATTATTATCTATAGTTATATCGCATTAATATAAATATTCTTCATTCAACGTAAACGGTCACCAATACAAGTTAAAGTTTATATCATGATAGTGTTATTAAGATTATTTAGAGTATAATTTTCTAACTTCTTCATAATTCTTTTTCTTGTGGTTAGTAAAACGCTGATGTCTTCGCAATAAAATACATTCCTGCATACCGGAAGCACCTTACCTATCTATAATCAAACCATAAATCACCAACTTTTTATCCCAGTACATAAAAATTAACTAATTTATCACTTGATAAAGCCATCGGGCCGGATATGTGATCATATATACTAAATAAATAAACAAATTCACAAGTAACCTTAATCTAACCCAACCTAGGACCAAGTACCTTACACCTTTCACATATTTCTAGTAATTGTCAAGTCTCAAGTACCCTCCAAGCCATCCTAGGCGTCCAAATGCATAGAAAGGAGGAGAAGGCCTTACACAATTGTACTCCTAACCCATCTAACTAACTTAGGTTAATTTAAGGTTGTTAAGGCTTAACCAATCCTATATAAGGCAAGTACTAGGAGAGTTAAACACACACATTCATTAACTAAGTAAAATTCACAAGCAATTCTCTCCCAACACAACCCAACCCACGGCTTAAAATCTTAAGCTAGGGTTTTCACATAAATTTTCATTCCAAGCATTTCCAAGTGTTCAAGACTTATTATTATTCATATCTAAGGTGATTGGGGTTGGTTTGGAAGCTTGGGTTTGTGATTAATCAAGGGTTGAAGCAAGAAGATAATTAGGGTTTCTTATTAGGGTTTTAATCTTGGGTTTGATTTCTAAGGTGTAAGCTTAAGTGTAGGCTTGTGTTCATCATCCTACTACTCATCTCTAAGGTCTATTTAAGCTTTAACATCTTCATTATTCATTTACATGTTTACATACTTGATATATATGTTAATCACCACCTAGGTTTACTTTATGAAGTTTATAAAACAAAAACCATGTACATACATACACGAATTCATTTTCTTTATGGTTAAGATGATGTTTTAAATATGTTAATATGTTTAAAATAAGGGTTTACAAGCAATGGAAAGTTTATATAATTATTTGTCAAGATATGGTTATTTATTTATTTATGAAGTTTAGGTAAGTAAATAAATATGTTGGATAATTTCTTGGACAATATGGGTATATTATGAGGGACACTATGTATAAGACCTAATTTATACACAATGGGTGTAATTTATAAATTAGTGGACTTGTGGTAACTTTATTAAGTTAAAAGTGTATAAAACAAGTTAATTAAACTCCAAATTGTTACTGTTCATTCGAACCATAAAATAATTATTTTGTATTCTATAAAAATAGTACATCTCATAATGATCGTAAGCATATAAGAAACATGAAAATCCGATAAATAACGAAGGAGTTATGACATTTACGAGATAATGTGTATAAAGGTGTTTTTATAAAACTAAGTTTATAAAAACTATATAAATTCGAACTTAAACAAAATGTTTTATATTTTTCCCTAAAAGTACATATTTTTGTGATTTCAAAAATATAAGAAATTTGAAAAACCAATGGATAATGAACTAGTTATGGATTTTACATATATTAAGTAATTAAATATATAAAAGTAACTTTATTAAAGTAATTTTATAAAAACTTTAAGATTTCGAATCTGAGATAAATGTAAGCTTATTTTTCTGATAAATTACAACAAATGAGGATTTCAAAACTATAAGGTACATTAAAAACGGATTTAAAATGAAGGAGATACGCTATTTACGAGATTACGATAAAAAGTAAATTTATAAAAGTAATTTTATAAAAACTTGCTCCTGTTCATAACAGTGGGCTGTTGAGAAATATTTTTCTTGGATAGAGTTTTTAATTACAAAGACGTGCACATAAGAATTACTAAAAACCGAATCAAAACGAATGAGATACAATTAAAATACGATTTCAATAATTAAAGTTATAAAAAGTATTTTTATAAACTTTCACTTACTGTTACTGTTCATAACAGTACTTAACCATATAATAAATATAAAATTTGATTAGACTTTTCAAATACGAATCCATACATATAAAGAACATTAAAAACGAGATTAAAACGAGAAAGGTATGACGTTTTTACTAAAAGTAATATTTATAAATGTATCTAGCCTTATAAATATTATTTTCTCAAACAATTAAATTATTTATATAATGAAATTATATAAATAATACATCAAGTGTTTTTGGCAAATAACAAATTGTTAGACAAGTATGTCATCTTTACAACTTCAAATACATGGACATTATTTTACAAATACAAATTAAATTGTTTAATTTTATAAATTAAACAAACACTTTTAGGTTGTGATATAACTATATAGGATTATATGTAGTATTGGCTATTCAAAGTACATGGTACTTACACGACCTATAATTACTTATGTCACATTCGGTCTTATCCGTGACGTTCCATTTTACTTGATTCATATACTCCGGTTTATTCACTAAGGTGAGTTCATAGCCCCATGTTTTACTATATCAATGATTTACAACTTTTGAGGTGAGAAACATGCATCGTTTTACAAATTGGACGCAAGTGTACATTTTATCATGATTACGTCTTTGCCTAAGTAGCAATAACCCATTGTGCCCATTATCATGAATTATCAATTACTTTGTGTGAGCGCGAATGTTATAAATAGATCTATTTGGGATTGACATCCCCGTTCGGGTGAGTAGCGCTCACTGTGTCGGTTTACCGGACAACGAACGTATACCATGTCGGATTCGAATGTTGCAGGTTAGGACATCATCACGGGCAACGTAGGCAATTTATATTGCAATTCATACATGTCGAACTTCAGTGTCATGAACTTAGGAAAACGTAATTACACTTTGTAATGTTTGCATCTGTTGCATTATCATACACATGGAAATCTTGCGGTCCTACATTATATTTACATAAACCTATGAATTCAACAACTTTATGTTGACATTTTAAAGCATGTTTTCTCAGGTCAATGAGGCACGAGGTGCTAAGGATACATTGGGATACTCTTTTGGGGAGTCATGCATTAAAGATTTGGAGTCATTACATATTGGGATTTTTATTATGATCTAAAATATTTGTTATCAAATGTTGAATAATTTTATTCGTTGTGCTTTGTATTAAACAATTTCAATAAATCCAATCTATCGTATTTTAAATGACTCTTTTAAGAGGTCGTTATCATATCTTGTGCTATTGATCTATGATGTAACGCTCCCAGACTTATTATTCCACTGCGACCCTATTTGTGGGTGTTATAGATTGGTATCAGAGCCAAGGTTATAGAGAACCAGGTCAAATATTTTTACTTGGACTATAACCGTTTTCAAACATTGCATCATACAAAGGGGTTTTCATGGGCCATTCATTCATACATTACTTGTTGCATTAGTTGAGTATACTAGATGTTGTATGATTCACATATGTGTTTATAATATATTAATTATATTATTATGGGTCTTATATATGTACTAATGTAAACTCTGTTTGAGTGTTACAAATTCAGTCATGTCTTCATCCACAGTCACCTACACATCTGTCTACATTGATTCCGAGCTAGGAAGAGTCTTCTGGGGAGTTGATGAGGAGCTGTCTGATGGAGGTTCTCCACAAGTCATCGTATACTGATACGATAGACTCCTTATGCAGCCGGTAGCCCCACCATCTCCGGAATATGTGCCAGGACCTGAGCACCCACCGTCTCCCGATTACGTGCCCGGTCCTGAGCACCCACCTTCACCTGTCGAGGTACCATACGTACCTGAGCTGGAGTACCCTGAGTACCTAGTACCATCCGATGCTGAGGCACCCTTGGAGGACCAGCCTCTACCTGCTGATGCCTCATGTCTCACCTACCGCCTTGTCACCAGGCTATGTGGCAGACTCCGATCTGAATAAGGATCCGAAGGAGGACCCTGAGAAGGATCATGCTGACTACCCGACTGATGGAGGGGATGGTGATGAGGAGCCATCTAATGACGATGATGATGAGGATGAGGAGCCCTTTGAGGACGAGGATGATGACGAGGAGGAGGAGCACCTAGCTCTGGCCGACTCTTCTGCTATACCTGTTGTCGACCCTGTTCCCTTAGCTGGGGATACAGAGGCATTTGAGACTGATGAGGCTGCACCTACACCTGTACTATCACATAGACGGCACACGGCTAGGATGTCTGTCAGACCCCAAACACCTATATTGTTTCCATCGAAGGCGGAGGTCGAGAGACTTCTTGCCTTACCTATTCCACCACCATCTCTACTATCACCTTGGTCATCTCCACTACCTCAGATTCCCTCACCACCACTACCACATCTACCATCATCACTACATTTACCACCACCTGTACTCACATCATTACCGTTACCATCATCTCCACTACCACCACTACCAGCCTCACTATCTATACCACCACCAGTCGACCGTAGAGAGAACACTCCCGAGGCTGAGTTACCACCTCGTAAGAGGTTATGTCTGACTACTCCCACATCGAGGAATGAGGTGGGGAGAGTTCGACTGCTGCCCCTAGACCTACTGGAGGTCATAGATCAGACTATGGGTTTATCAGCACTATGGATGTCAAGATCAGACGTCAAAGAGCCGATGAGGTCAGCTATGGTATTAGGGATGTTTAGGTAGACCCGGAAAAGGCTGTTAAGGAGGTAGCACCGACGACCCTTGAAGGGGTCAATGCTAGAGTGACCGAGCTTGTTACGGTTCAGGAGCAGGACACTCAGGATATTTATGTTGTGATCGAGGATGCTCAGGACAGACAGACTCAGCTATCATAGAGAGTTGACGTATTACTCGAGGATAGTTAGTTCCACCATAAGACTGCACGACTGTTGGATCAGAAGGCTATAGTTTCTCGAGAGGCTTGGGCACATTTAGTGAGATTAAGTTCGGCAGTTCACTATGAGCTACAGGCATATAAGACTCATGCCTAGATTCAAGATTATCGTATCTCTTCACAGGAGTCATTGATAGCAACATTTATTGTACAGATTTCATTGCTACAGGGACAGTTGTCAGCTGCTCTAGGACAGATTTAGGCACTTCAGGCTAGAGAACATACTCATGCAGATGATCCCAAAGGTGCTGGTAGTTCTGCCTAGGTTTACATTTTCATGTCATATTCATAACTATCATTATCTTAGCCGGCTAAGTATTATGGGTTTTATACCCAACTAGCACGGCAGTAGGATTTGTATTTTTCATTTCTTATATCAGAAAATCATGTATGTTTTCCTAGTTATATATGATGTGTTGTATTATGTCATGCCGATCTTAAGTCTGTTATGTGTTGTGATCCCAGTCATGTTATATAATCACTGTGTGATGTGATCTTGTTATATATATAATGTGTTGTATTATGTTATGTCGATCTCAATTTTGTTATGGGTTGTGATCCCAGTCATGTTATATAATCATTGTGTGATGTGATCTTGTTATATATATATATATATGTTGTACCCATGTCATGTTGTGATATTTATGAAAACTCATGTGTTTTATATTGTTGTGATTTAGAACAATATGCCGCCAAGAAGAACCTCTACTACTGTAAGGGTTGCTACTGCTGCTATAACTGTTGCCCCTATGACAGCTGTTGCTGTTGAGCAACTAATCAAAGCAAGAGTGCCTGCGACACTTGCTAACCATGAAACTCTTTGAAATAGCACTAATGGTCATGGCGAGGAAGCCACAATTCTGACACTGGAATTAGAAGAAGTGTACGCACTCCGCGTTAGTGTACATACAAGGATTTTCTGAATTGCAAGCCCCTTACTTTTAAGGGTACTGAAGGAGTGGTTGTGTTGTCATAATGGTTTAAGAAGATGAAGTCAGTGTTTCATATCAGCAATTATGTTGTGGAGAACCAAGTTAAGTTTGCTACTTGCACTTTCTTTGGAAATGCTCTAACATGGTGGAACTCCCACACGAAGACTGTTACTCAAGATGTTGCTTATGCTATGGACTGGAAGACATTGAAGAAGATGATGACAGTAAAATACTACCCAAGGGGTGAAAACAAGAAGTTGGAAATTGAGCTCTGGAACCTAAAAGTAAAAGGTACTGATGTCGCGAGTTACACTCTGCGTTTTCAAAAGCTTGCATTGATGTGTGGAAGGATGTTTCACGAGGAATCATATGAAGTTGAGAAATATGTTGGTGGACTTCTTGATATGATTCGGGGAAATTTAATGTCATATCAACCCAAGACGATGGAAAAAGCAATTGAATTTGCTAACAATCAGATGGATCAAAAAGTCCTTACTATTTCTGAAAGACAAGCTGAGCAAAAGAGAAAGTTAGAGTTTAATACTTGAAACAATCAGGGGCACCAACAACAAAATAAGAGACATTACACTGAGAGAGCTTACACTACTGGGCCTGGTGAAAATAGGGAGTACACAGGATCATTGCCCTTGTGTACCAAATGCAACTATCACCACAAAGGACCATGTGCTCTTTGGTGTAATAAGTGCAAGAAGATCGGCCATCTGGCTCGTGACTGTAGGAGTTCTGGTCCCAATGGTAATAATAACAATCGTGGGAACTCTAGAACAACTCAGAATGTTGGCACTTACTATAAGTGTGGTGTTCAGGGACATTTCAAGAAAGACTGCCTGAAGTTAAAGGACGAAAACCATGGTAATCGAGGTGGGAATGGCAATGCTCCAGCAAAGGTTTATGTAGTGGGAAATGCGGGAACAAACCCAGACTCCAATGTCGTTACGGGTACGTTCCTTCTAAATGACCGTTATGCTTCTATCTTATTTGATACTGGTGCCGATAGAAGTTTTGTATCTACTACATTTAGTTCCCTAATTGATATCACACCAACTACATTAGACCATTATTATGATGTTGAACTAGTCGACGGGAAAATAATTGGGATAAACACTATCATCCGGGGTTGTACATTAAACTTCTTAAACCATCCATTCAACATCAACTTAATGCCCGTAGAACTTGGTAGCTTTGACGTCATAATCGGTATGGATTGGTTGTCAAAGTACTACGTTGTCATTGATTATGCCGAGAAGATCGTTCGTATTCCCTGGGGAAATGAAACCTTAATTGTTCATGGTGACAGAAGTAATCAGGGAAACGGGACTCGCTTGAACATCATTTCGTGCACCAAAACTCATAAATATTTGTTAAAAGGACATCATGTCTTTTTGGCACATGTCACTACGAAGGAGGCTGAAGACAAGTCGAGGGAGAAACAACTTGAGGACGTACCAATCGTTCGAGATTTTCCTGAAGTATTTCCTGAAGATTTGTCGGGTCTTCCACCGACTCGACAAGTGGAATTCCAAATCGATTTGATGCCTGGTGTTGCACCTGTAGCACGAGCACCTTATCGATTAGCTCCTTCCGAAATGAAAGAGTTGTCGGAGCAACTGCAAGAACTATCCGACAAGGGCTTTATAAGACCCAGTTCCTCACCTTGGGGAGCTCCGGTCTTGTTTGTCAAAAAGAAGGACGGATCATTCCGGATGTGCATCGACTACCGGGAATTGAATAAGCTGACGGTGAAGAATCGTTATCCTCTCCCAAGGATTGATGATTTGTTTGATCAACTACAAGGATCCAATGTTTATTCGAAAATATACTTACGGTCGGGTTATCATCAGCTTAGAGTACGAGAAAAGAATATTCCAAAGACGGAATTTAGGACTCGGTATGGTCATTACGAGTTCTAAGTGATGCCATTTGGTTTGACAAATGCACCTGCAGTATTCATGGACCTCATGAACTGAGTGTGCAAACCATACTTGGATAAGTTTGTAATTGTCTTTATCGACGATATACTTATTTATTCAAAGGACAAGAAGGAACATGAAGAACACCTTAAGGCAATTCTAGAACTGCTTAAGAAGGAGGAGTTATATGCTAAATTTTCAAAATGTGAATTTTGGATTCCTAAGGTATAATTTCTCGGGCACGTGATTGACTGTCAAGGCATTCACGTGGATCCTGCCAAGATCGAATCTATCAAAGATTGGGTGTCTCCTAAAACACCAATGGAGATTCGTCAGTTTTTAGGTCTTGCTGGATACTATCAAAGATTCATTAAAGGATTTTCAAAAATCGCTAAGCCAATGACCAAACTCACTCAGAAGAAAGTCGCCTTTGAATGGGGTGACAAGCAAGAAGCAGCTTTTCAGATATTGAATAATAAGTTATGTAGCGCACCTATCTTAGCTCTCCCTCAAGGAGCTGAGAACTTCATTGTTTATCGCGATGTGTCGCATAAAAGATTGGGTGCGGTATTGATGCAAAACGAGAAGGTGATTGCTTACGCATCACGACAGTTAAAGATTCATGAGAAGAATTATACTAGTCGTGATTTGGAACTTGGTGCAGTGGTGTTTCCTCTAAAGATTTAGAGGCACTACTTGTATGGAACCAAGTGTATGGTGTTCACATATCATAAGAGTCTACAACACATACTTGACCAAAAGGAGTTGAATATGAGGCAATGTCGTTGGTTAGAGTTGCTCAGTGATTACGATTGTGAGATTCGTTATCACTCGAGGAAAGCAAATGTTGTTCCTGGTGCTTTGAGCAGGAAAGAGCGAAGTAAACCATTAAGAGTCTGAGCCTTAGTGATGACTATTAGTTTGGATCTTCCCAAACAAATCTTGAATGCTCATACCAAAGCACAGAAACCAGAGAATCTCAAGAACGAAGATGTAAGAGGTATGATCAGGAAGGATATACCGAAGGAAAAGTTGGAACCCCGCGCCGACAAAACCCTATGCTTAAACGGCAAGAGTTGGTTGCCATGTTATGGTAACTTAAGGACTGTGATCATGCACGAGTCCCACAAATCAAAATACTCCATCCATCCGGGTTCTGACAAGATGTACCAGGATATGAAAAAGCTATATTGGTGGCCTAATATAAAGGCTGACATCGCCACCTATGTTAGCAAATGTTTTACGTGTGCTAGAGTCAAAGTTGAACACCAAAGACCATCAGGATTGTTGGTACAACCCGAGATACCTCAATAGAAGTGGGACAATATCACTATGGATTTTGTCACAAAGCTTTCTAAGTCGTCACAAGGATATGACACCATTTGGGTGATTGTTGACCAACTTACTAAGTCTGTAATCTTTACGCCAATGAGAGAAATTGATTCTACGAAGAAATTAGCGAGAATGTACATAAAGGAGGTAGTCACGAGGCATGGTATACTTGTCTTAATCATCTGTGATTGTGACCCTAAATTCGCGTCACACTTCTGGATACAGAAGGCCTCGGGTACTAGTTTGGATATAAGTACTGCGTACCATCCATAAACTGATGGACAAAGCGAGAGAACTATCCAAACTCTCGAGGATATGATATGTGCTTGTGTGATCGACTTTGGAAATGGTTGGGTTAATGCCACTAGTTGAGTTTTCTTACAACAACAGTTATCACGCTAGCATCAAGGCTTCACCTTTTAATGTACTTTACGGTCGAAAGTGTCGTTTACCTGTTTGTTGGGCTAAGGTCGGACAAGTTCAACTTACCGGTCCAGAAATGGTCCAAGAGACAACTGAGAAGGTCATCCAGATCAAACAAAGAATGCAAGCCGCTCGTGATAGACAAAAGAGTTACGCCAACTTAAAGCATAAGCCGATAGAGTTCCAAGTTGGGGATAGAGTTATGCTCAAAGTTTTACCTTGGAAAGGGGTCGTATATTTTGGCAAACGGGGGAAGTTAAACCTTAGATATGTTGGACCTTTCAAGGTGCTAGAAAAGGTTAGATCCGTTGCTTACAAGCTTGAGCTTCCTTAAGAGTTGAGCAGGGTTCACAATACATTTCATGTATCCAACTTGAAGAAATGTTATTCCGATGAACCATTAGTCGTTCCGTTGGAAGGACTACATATTGATGATAAGCTTCATTTTGTGGAGGAACCCATAGAGATCATGGATCGAGAAGTCAAACGGTTGAAACAAAGCCGTATCTTAATCGTCAAGGTTCGATGGAACTCGAGGAGAGGTCCTGAGTTCACATGGGAACGTGAAGACCAATTTCAAAAGAAGTATTCGCATCTCTTCATTAAACCCGTACCTTTGTCAAGTGTTGCAACTCGAGCCTTGAGGACAAGGCTCTTATAACGGGTGGATACTGTAACATTTCTCATTTTTAGGTCATTTCCCAACTCAATTATTATCATTATTTGTTTTTAGGGTTTTATGCGTTCGCTTTTAATTATTATCCTATAGTTAAATCGCGTAAACTAAAAATCATCATTCAATGTAAACGGACACCAAACAAGTTAAAGGTTACATCAAGCAAGTGTTATATGATTATTAAGAGAATAATTTATAACTTTTCATAATTCATTTTTATTGGTTACGTAAAACGCTTACGTTTCGCAATAAATTACATTCGGGCATACCCGGAAGCACCTATACCTATCTATACTCAAACCAATACCCACTTTTATACCCAATACATAAAAATTAACTAATTTATCACTTGATAAAGCCATAGGGTAGGATGTGTGATCATACACACTAAATAAATAAACAAACTCACAAGTTACCTTAATCTAACCCAACCTAGGACCAAGTACCTTACACCTTTTACATATTTCTAGTAATTGTCAAGTCTCAAGTACCCTCCAAGCCATCCTAGGCGTCAAAATGCATAGAAAGGAGGATAAGGCCCTACATAGTTGTACTCTTAACCCATCTAACTAACTTAGGTTAATTTAGTGTTGTTAAGGCTTAACCAATCCTATAAAAGGCAAGTACTATGAGAGTTAAACACACACATTCATTAACTAAGTAAAATTCACAAGCAATTCTCTCGAAACACAACCCAACCCATGGCTTAAAATCTTAAGCTAGGGTCTTCACATAACTTTTCATTCCAAGCATTTCTAAGTGTTCAAGACTTATTATTATTCATATCTAAAGTGATTGGGGTTAGTTTGGAAGCTTGGGTTTATGATTAATCAAGGGTTGAAGCAAGAAGATAATTAGGGTTTCTTATTAGGGTTTTAATCTTGGGTTTGATTTCTAAGGTGTAAGCTTAAGTGTAGGCTTGTGTTCATCATCCTACTACTCATCTCTAAGGTCTATTTAAGCTTTAACATCTTCATTATTCATTTACATGTTTACATACTTGATATATATGTTAATCACCACCTAGGTTTACTTTATGAAGTTTATAAAACAAAAACCATGTACATACATACACGAATTCATTTTCTTTATGGTTAAGATGATGTTTTAAATATGTTAATATGTTTAAAATAAGGGTTTACAAGCAATGGAAAGTTTATATAATTATTTGTCAAGATATGGTTATTTATTTATTTATGAAGTTTAGGTAAGTAAATAAATATGTTGGATAATTTCTTGGACAATATGGGCATATTATGAGGGACACTATGTAGAAGACCTAATTTATACACAATGGATGTAATTTATAAATTAGTGGACTTGTGGTAACTTTATTAAGTTTAAAAGTGTATAAAACAAGTTAATTAAACTCCTAATTGTTACTGTTCATTCGAACCATAAAATAATTATTTTATATTTTATAAAAATAGTACATCTCATAACGATCGTAAGCATATAAGAAACTTGAAAATCCGATAAATAACGAAGGAGTTATGACCTTTACGAGATAATGTGTATAAAAGTGTTTTTATAAAACTAAGTTTATAAAAACTATATAAATTCGAACTTAAACCGAATGTTTTGTATTTTTCCCTAAAAGTAAATATTTTTGTGATTTCAAAAATATAAGAAACTTGGAAAACCAATGGATAATGAACTAGTTATAGATTTTACATGTTTTAAGTTATTAAATATATAAAAGTAACTTTATTAAAGTAATTTTGTAAAAACTTTAAGATTTCGAATCTGAGATAAATGTAAGCTTATTTTTCTGATAAAGTACAACAAATGAGAATTTCAAAACTATAAGGTACATTAAAAACATATTTAAAATAAAGGAGATACGCTGTTTACGAGATTACGACAAAAAGTAAATTTATAAAAGTAAATTTATGAAAACTTGCTACTGTTCATAACAGTGGGCTGTTGAGAAGTATTTTTTGGATAGAGTTTTTAATTACGAGGACGTGGACATAAGAATCACTAAAAATCGAATCAAAACGAATGAGATACAATTAAAATGCGATTTCAATAATTAAAGTTATAAAAAGTATTTTTATAAAATTTCACTTACTGTTCTTGTTCATAACAGTACTTAACCATATAATAAATTTAAAATTTGATTAGACTTTTCAAATACAAATCCATACATATAAAGAACATTAAAAACGAGATTAAAACGAGAAAGGTATGACGTTTTTACTAAAAGTGATATTTATAAATGTATCTTGCCTTATAAATATTATTTTCTCAAACAATTAAATTATTTATATAATGAAATTATATAAATAATACATCAAGTGTTTTTGGCAAATAACATATTGTTGGACAAGTATATCATTTTTACAATTGCAAATTACAAGGACATTTGTTTTACAAATACAAATTAAATTGTTTAATTTTATAAATTAAACAAACACTTTTAGGTGGTGATATAACTATATAGGATTATATGTAGTATTGGCTATTCAAAGTACATGGTACTTACACGACCTATAATTACTTAGGTCGCATTCGGTCTTATCCGTGACGTTCCATTTCACTTGATTCATATACTCCAGTTTATTCACTAAGGTGAGTTCATAGCCCCATGTTTTACTATATCAATGATTTACAACTTTTGGGGTGAGAAACATGCATCGTTTTACAAATTAGACGTAAGTGTACATTTTATCATGATTACGTGTTTGCCTAAGTAGCAATAACCCACTGTGCCCATTATCATGAACTGTCAATTACTTTGTGTGAGCGCGGATGTTATAAATAGATCTATTTGGGATTGACATCCCCGTTCGGGTGAGTAGCGCTCACTGTGCCGGTTTACCGGACAACGAACGTATACCATGTCGGATTCGGATGTTGCGGGTTAGGACATCACCACGGGCAACGTAGGCAATTTATATTGCAATTTATACATGTCGAGCTTCAGTGTCACGAGCTTAGGGAAACGTAATTACACTTTGTGATGTTTGCATCTGTTGCATTATCATATACTTAGAAATCTTGCGGTCCTAAATTATATTTACATAAACCTATGAATTCACCAACTTTATGTTAACGTTTTAAAGCATGTTTTCTCAGGTCAATGAGGCACGAGGTGCTAAGGATACATTGGGGATACTCTTTTGGGGAGTCATGCATAAAAGATTTGGAGTCATTACATCTTGGGATATTTGTTATGATCTAAAATCTTTGTTATCAAATGTTGAACAATTTAAGCCGTTGTGCTTTGTATTAAATAATTTCTATAAATCCAATGTATCGTATTTTAAACGACTCTTTTAAGAGGTCGTTCTCATATCTTGTGCTATTGATCTATGATGTAACGCTCTCGGACTCATTATTCCGCTGCGACCCTATTTATGGGTGTTACAACTACAAACAAGGTCAATCTATGCAACGACCACCTCTCTTTGATGCTAATTGCTTTATTTATTGGAAAAATCCTTTTGAAACTTATGTGAAGTCTAAGCATATTGATTTTTGGCATATTATAGTTCATTGTAACTATAAACCTACCATTCAAAAAGAGGGTAAGGTTGAAATCATTCCTTATGAAAAATATGAAGAAAGCCATAAGAAAATGATTTCCAAAAATGATGAAGCAAAAATAGTTTTATATAATGCTTTACCGAAAAAGGAATATAAGAGAATTTTCATGTGTGATATGGCCAAAGACATTTGGAATTCACTAATAATCACTCATTAAGGAAATAAGCAAGTTAAAGATAACAAAATAGATTTGTTTGTTCAAAAGTATGAAGAGTTTACTATTTCCGATGATGAGCCTATTGATTGTGCATTTGCTATAATTAATACTATTATTACATTACTAAAAGCACTTGATGAATCTTTTTCAAGTCGTAATCATGTTAGGAAATTCTTGAGGGCTCTCCCAACCAAATGGTGTCTAAAGGTAACGGAAATAGAAAAATCCAAGGACTTATCAACACTATCTCTAGACGAGCTCATCGGCAATCTACAAGTCTATGAGGTAGTACTTGAAAAGGACTCGAAGATTTCCAATATCAAGAAAGAAAAGTACAAATCACTTGCTCTCAAAGTAAGAAAAATATCAAGTGATGAAGAAGGATCTTGTTCGGATAGCGATGATGAAGAGTATGCCATGGCAGTAAGAGATTTCAAAAAATTCTTTAGAAGAAGAGGCAAGTTTGTTCGTCAACCCCATGACGACAAAAAGAACTTCTAAAAAGTAAGGGAAGACAAAAAGGAGAAAGAAGACCGAAGGTGTTTCAAGTGCGGTGATCCGAACTACTTCATAAGTGATTGTCCCAAACACTCCTTCAATGATCAAAAGGCATTTGTTGTTGGGTGTTGGAGCGATAGTAAATAAGACACCAAGAAAGACGAAATCTGTCTCATGGCACACGACACCAATGAGGTATTATTCGACACTCCTTACTATGGTAGTTCATCTCTAGATAATGAGTCAATGCAAAATGAGTATGATAAACTATGCAAAATCAGTCTTAGGATTATCAACAAAACAAATATCTAGAGGCTAAAAATGTAGTACTAAAAATGAGACTTGTGATCTTAGAAAAATAGTAGAGCAACTAGAAAGAAACAAGGAGATTTGCCGCGAATGTGAATCATGTGTCAACCTTCAATCTAAAGTTAGCTCACTAACTTTAAAACTAGCTAGTTTCGAAAGTAGTAGTATCTTTTTGCAAGAAATGCTTGAAAAACAAAAAACACATTAAGATAAGCATGGGATTGGATTCACGGAAGACATAGCTTCTACTAGCAACACAAAAACCAAAAAGTCATGTCCTGTAGACAAAGAAATGTCTACTGTAGAACTGACATTGTCGGTTCCCTCTATAATAGAACCGACTAGTTCAATCGAACAAAACCGGCTCTCTGCAGAAAATGCTGAAACTTTGGAGTCTAACATAGTAAAGAAAAATAGTTTTGTATAAATAACTAGAAAACCATTGTCAAACACTTCTGTAAAGAATGTAAAACAAGCACCAATCCTTAAACTTAGTCAATAACTTAGAAAAAGTAAAATCCAAACACATCCTAAAACGCCCCATAGAAGAACCAACACACTATATCCAAAAAGCGATTACCATCAAGTTGGTTAGGATTATTCAACATAACAAGGCTATTAGTTTCAAACCCCTAACTTTGGTCCATGAGGATCTTGTCCTCCATACCCATACATGAACCAACCAAACGGCATGTATAACGCTAATGGACCCATAAGATATTGGAGACCAAATGCTTGAGTTGTTTTGTGATTTTGTTCGACTAAAAGTCAAGCTAGAACCAGATGAATGGATCAAAAACAATGGGTGTTCAATGCATATGACAGGCAACAAAGATCTCTTCCCATCCTATAAGGCTATAGATGGAGGTAATGTAGTGTTTGGAAGTAAAACTAAAAGCAAAATCATCAAAAAAGGTACAATCACTCACAACTCTCTTACTATTCATGATGTTAGCCATGTAGAAAAACTTAGCTTTAACTTACAAATTTATGATAAAAAATGCAAAGTACTATTTAGTGACATCGGTAGTGAAATACTTAAAGACGACATTACCATAGGAAGAGAGATTAGGAAAAATGGTCTTTATATAATGAAAATGGGAAACTCACCCAAAGATAGTCATTGTCTAACATCGATAGATGATACTTCGACCTTATGGCGTCAAAGATTGGGTCACACCAATATGCGACTTATTCTATCGCTATCATCTAAAGAGATTGTTATAAACTTTCTTAAACTAAAAATTCAAAGTCATTTTTGTGACGCTTAAAACATTGGAAAACAAGTACACTCAAGCCATAAGGCTAAAAACATGGTTTCAACAACTAAGTGTCTAGAACTTCTTCATATGGACTTGTTTGGACCATCGGTTGTCCAAAGTTACAGAGGTAACTTCCACACTTTGGTCATTGTCGATGACTACTCAAGCTACACTTGGACAAGATTTTTAAAACACAAAAATAAAGCTTTTGACCACTTTGAAATTTTGAGTAAAAAGATTCAAGTACAAAAAGGTTATCCTATTATCTCAATCCGCACGGATCATGGTCGAGAATTTGATAATGAAGTACAATTTGGAGCATTCTGTGATGCTAATGGTATCACTCACAACTTTTTGGCTCCTCGTACTCCACAATCAAATGGGGTAGTTGAACGTAAAAACCGTACTTTACAAGAAATGAGTAGAGCCATGCTTAATGAACAATCAATTCCTCAAAAGTTTTGGTGTAATGTCGTCGACACCTCCACATATATCTTGAATATGATCTTAATTAGACCTTTTCTAGGAAAAACTCCTTATGAACTTTTCAAAGGTAAAAAGCCCTCCTTAGAATATTTTAAGGTTTTCGGTAGCAAATGTTTTATTCTTAATACCAAGGACTATCTCACCAAATTTGACCCCAAATCTACCAAAGGCATATTTCTTGGTTACTCGCCTAATAGTAAAGCATATGTAATTCTTAATAAAGAAACCATGAGGGTCGAAGAATCTCTAAATGTGAGATTCGACGAAAGTCCACCTTCAAAGTCATCACCTTTAGTAGATGATGATATAATAGAAAATCAAATCATAGAAAACCAAATAGAAAACATAAAAATAAAGTAAAATAAACCATTAAACAAAGAAATTGTTAACATCAAGGAAACCAAAGACCGTCCGATAGATTCGGTCATAGGTAAGCTTAATGAAAGAACCTTAAGATCTCAAGTCTAAAGTCAAAGTAACTTATTTTGTTTCGTATCATCCATATAACCCAAAAATGTCAAAGAAGCCATACAAGACAAAAGTTGGACTATGGCTATGCAAGAAGAATTTAACAACTTCAAAACAAACGATGTTTAGAGTCTTGTTCTTCCACCCGATAACCAAACCATAATAGGTACTAAGTGGGTCTTTAAAAATAAATTGGATGAAAATGGTTTCGTATCTATAAACAAAGCTAGACTTGTTGCACAAGGATACAACCAACAAAAAGGAATAGATTTCGATGAAACCTATGCTCCCGTGGCAAGATTAGAATCTATAAGAATCCTCCTTGCTTATGCTTGTGTACATGACTTCAAACTTTTTCAAATGGACATCAAAAGTGCTTTCCTAAACGGTTTTATAAATGAATAAGTCTATGTTGCTCAACCTCCCGGCTTTGTCGACTTTGAAAAACCCAACCATGTCTTCAAACTTAAAAAGGCTCTGGGTCTTAAACAAGTACCCAAAGCTTGGTACGATAGACTCAAGGCCTTTCTCCTTGACCATATGTGGACCATGGGCTTTGTAGATAACACTCTATTTACCAAGAAAAAGGATTCACATATCATCATTGTCTAAATCTATGTGGACGACATCATCTTCGGATCAACTTGTCAAGACCTTTGTGATGATTTTTCAAAAATCATGCACTAAGAGTTTGAAATGAGCATGATGGGTGAATTGAACTTCTTCCTTGGTTTACAAATAAAACAACTAGAAGATGGCATCTTTTTCAACCAATCCAAATACATCAAGGAAATGCTCAAGAAATTTGGTCTAGAAGACTCTAAACCAATCAAAACTCCTATGTCATTCGAAACCAAACTCACCAGGGACAAAGACGGGGAATCCGTTGATGACACAAAGTATCATGGCATGATTGGTAGTCTTCTCTACCTAATGGCTAGTCGGCCGGACATCATGTTTAGTGTTTGTCTATGCGTCCGTTTTTAAGACTAAAATTTCTCATCTAAAAGCGGTAAAAAGGATCTTTAGATACATTAAGGGAACAATTCATTTAGGATTATGATACCCTAAGGGAACGAGGGTAGAAACCATTATTTACGCCGACTCTGGTCATGGGGGAAACTATGTCGATCGTAAAAGCACAAGCGGGGTGTGCACATTAGGGATGGCAAAAAACATTCTAGGTTTCATACAATCATAAATAAACACAATAGGAGGTTTAGCCAAGCATTTTATAGACAAAGCAAGAACATAGATGAATCAAACAACATATAGACATATTAAATGATTAAATAAACCTTACTTGATTAAAACATGAGTTGGAGGAAGTACAATAGGGTTTTAGGCCCTAAATTCGTCCCTAACAGATGCTAAACGAACTAGGGTTCGTACCCTCTTCTTATTCTAAAGTTACACACTTAAAACCCTAAATTCGGGTTTGTATATATAGGAAAATCGTTGTGACAGTGTCGCGTTTTAATCGTGACATCGTCATGAATAGAATATTCTCGATAATGGGCTGGGTCGTATGTTCTGACGCCGTCATGGAATCTTGTGATGCTGTCTTGGTCTTCGTTGTGATGGCGTCACGTTGTATTTGTGACGCCGTCTCCAGCCACTGTAGAGAAATTATTGAGCAATGTTGGTGTAGGTCCGTAGTCTTGTCCATTTCTTCTTCAATCCAAAACCCAAAGTTTTTGGGGCGGGGCGTGGCATGCTTATCGAGTTACGGGGCAGGTTTTGGGGCATTAATAGGGATTCTTATCGGGTTCGAGGCAGGGACGGGGCATAACATCCCCAACCCGCCCCGCCTCGAAACTATACATACATATCGATATATTATTTTCATATATTTTTAGTATTTACGTAATAAACCAATATTATCAAATTTTTGTAGTATTATATCTTTGCAAGATTGCAAGTTGTGATTAATAAAAACTTTTTTGTGTAATGTTTTTAAAAGAAGTTTTGATTTTTTTAACGTGGTTATAATTATTTATGTATAATTTCTTGAAAACTTATGAATGCTACTAATTATTATATTATTAGTAGGTTCTTGATTATTCATATTATTGCATGTAATCACATTTGTAAAAAATATGGCGTAAAAATAACAATAAACGGAGAATGGTGTGTAGTTGGTGGAGCAATACGCTCGTAAAGTCGCCCCGATAAGATCTCCAACGGGGATCGAAGCGGGTTTGGGGGAGCATCCCGCCCCAATGGAGCGCCTTGATAAGATCCTCATTGGGGATCGGGGCGGGTTTGGGGCGTAGTTTGCTAATCGGGTTTGGGGATGGAGGGTGGTCTCCCCCCCCTAAACCCGCCCCATTGCCATTCCTAGTGCACATTCATGGGATGTTGCCTCACATCATGGTTCTCCAAGAAGCAAACCGCCCTAGCAATTTCCACCACCGAAGCCGAATATGTTTCCGCCGAGAAAGCTTGCCAACAAGCTTTATGGATGAAACAAACCTTAGTTGACTATGACATAGTCCTAGATGATATACCCATACTTTGTGACAATAAAGGTGCCATCGACCTAAGTAAAAACCCTGTTCTCCATTCTCGTACCAGACATATTGAAATCCGTCATCACTTCCTTCGTGACAATGTCCAAAAGGGGAACATCTCAACTGAGAAGGTCTCCTCCGAGGACAACATAGCCGATATTCTAACTAAACCCCTCAAACGAGAACCTTTTAACCTTCTTAGACTAGGTCTCGGTCTCATGGAACCCAACGCCTAAAATACGCAAAGGTATGTATCTCCACTCTTTCTCTCTGAGTCTAGGCTTCTATTTCTTGCACTCAAAACTTTTGATAATTTTCAAGCATTCTACTATTAGTATATATCTACTATATGTACTTGCATCACGAAAATCTTATTTCATAAGAATCTCAAAAGCATTTTTTTGCTAAAACATTCTCACAAACTAGGACAATTACAAAATAAAATTTTCTTGCATTGCTTAATACAAAAATAAAAACGTTGTAATGTGTAACATTTCTCATTTTTGTGTCATTGTACGACTATATTAATGATCACTATTTATTTTAGTCCGATACGCGTTTACTTTTAATGTTTACTTTTAAAGCTAAACCGCGTAGACTAGAAATAACCAATGAGTGTAAACGGTCACCAAATAAATTAAGGTTTACATCAAACCAAGAAGAGAAAAATATATTTTGAGAATAAATTGGTACTTTGGTATTTTATTTTATTGGTCACGTACGGGGGTTACGTTACGCGATTAAAATACATTATGGACCGCACCCCTAAATACCTAGACTACCTAGACTCAAACCAATACCCACTTTAAAGCCTAAACACAAAACCATTAATCAAGTCTCTTGTGTTTATATCCCTTTTATGCCGAATACGGGCAAGTAAACTTGCATAAAAATCATCCTTGGTGATTTATTAACTAGCAAATCCCTAAAGAATCTAAAAGTACATGTACAAACTCTAAGGCAAATAAGATGGTGTACTAGTGGATCCTAGTAACTAAACCTATGGTTAGTGACCAATTTTGTTGGTCCTTTTCCTTGGATACCCGGTCACGACATACATATATACATAATCTTCAAGATTTTGCTAGCTAAGTAAATCATGTACCCAAAATCCTCTCATTAATACTTGTACTTAGTGGTTTAGCCTAAAACCATGAGTAATCAACTAGAACATCACAAAACCACTCCTTAGGACTCGGCTTGGTTGTTTGAGGAACTAGGAAAGCCAACTAGTTCTATTCATCTATAAATATCACTCCCTAACTCACATAATACATTTTCACCAACCCTTAAACTCTCTCAACCACTAAAACAATCTATTTACCCTCTAATCACTCGACATTCATTAAAGCCGAACCAAACTCGACCCACACTCCTTCAAGGAACACGAAGGAGCCCTTGAGATTAAACATAAGTCATGCCGTTGGAAGGAATTCATGTTGACGATAAGCTCCAGTTTGTGGAAGAGCCCGTTGAAATCATGGAACGGGAGATCAAACGATTGAAGCGGAGCCGGATACCACTGGTTAAGGTTCGCTGGAACTCTAGGCGGGGCCCTGAGTTCACCTGGGAACGTGAAGATTCGTTCAAACAAAAATACCCACAACTCTTCACAAACCGGGCTTCGTCATCCACTACAAGGTCTTAAGCTTAGGAGGACAACAGCTCTTTTTAAATGGGTGGAGACGAAACCTTTCTCATTTTCGTGTCCTTGGAACAACTATATTAATGATCACTATTTATTTTAGTCCGATACGCGTTTACTTTTAATGTTTACTTTTAAAGCTAAACCGCGTAGACTAGAAATAATCAATGAATGTAAACGGTCACCAAATAAATTAAGGTTTACATCAACCAAGTAAGGAATAATTATTTTGAGAATAATTATTGTACTTTGAGTATTTTATTTTTATTGGTCACGTAAGGGGGTTACGTTTCGCGATAAAATACATTTGGACGCACCCCGGAAATACCTAGACTTACCTAGACTCAAACCAATACCCACTTTAAAAGCCTAAACACAAAACTTAATCAAGTCTTGTGTTTATATCCCTTTTATGCCGAATATGGGCAAGTAAACTTGCATAAAAATCGTCCTTGGTGATTTATTTACTAGCAAATCTCCCTAATGAATCTTAAAAGTACATGTACAAACTCTAAGCAATTAAAGATGGTACTTAGTGTTCCTAGTAACTAATACCTAGTGGTTAATGACCAATTTTGTTGGTCCTTTTCCTTGGATACCCGGTCACGACACACATATATACATAATCTTCAAGATTTGGCTAGCTAAGTAAATCATGTACCTAAAATCCTCTCATTAATACTTGTACTTAAGTGGTTTAGCCTAAAACCATGAGTAATCAACTAGAACATCACAAAACCACTCCTTAGGACTCGGCTTGGTTGTTTGAGGAACTAGGAAAGCCAACTAGTTCTATTCATCTATAAATATCACTCCCTAACTCACATAATACATTTTCACCAACCCTTAAACTCTCTCAACCACTAAAACAATCTATTTACCCTCTAATCACTCGACATTCATTAAAGCCGAACCAAACTCGACCCACACTCCTCCAAGGAACACGAAGGAGCCCTTGAGATTAAACATAAGGGTGTTAAGAGTTGTAAACGAGCTAAAAGATTGGGTATACCAAGCTTTGAAGCTTAAGTAATACGCGCTTGGGTGTACACGAGACGGGTTGTCATCTAAACGCGCCATCAAAACTCTAGGACCCTTTTGTAAGTCGTTCTAGGTCCTCTATATTACTCCTATATTCTTAAGTATAATTATTTGAATTGTAGTACGTTTATACGTCGAGCTTAAAACCCAAGGTTGCGTTGGACATGCATGGCACGACCCATGCATGGTTCACGTACACTTCATTATCACGAACCAACCTTGTGTGGTGCCATACACCAAAGATACACGTAAACTCTTTGAATAAATGTAACATATTGCCTTGGAAAGGAATGCTCGACGCTCTTATACGCGTGCATGTGACGAACACGAATTAACGAAACCACATAAACACACTAATAAACCATTCGGACCCTTCTTGGGCTACGTGACCCACCTTCGTGAGCCCACAAGGCTCATAAGCCACGATAAGCCTAAACAGCTTATTCGTGTGCTTATACGCGGCTTATTGAGCTTAAAATGAAACTAAGAACCTAAATGGACCCTTGGGCAAGTCGTTGAACCAAACGAACCCTTAACGGGCCTTCAAGCCCATTACTGAGTCCACAAGAATAAGCTATACGCCATGAATAAGCTCCCACAGCTTATTCGAGAACTTAAGCAGCCGAGAAGCCTTCTAAAAATCATAGAAAGGTCATTGGACCCAAGGGGATTAAGGCCCAATCCCTAGAACCCTTACCGGGTTTCTATCGGGCCCAATAGGCCCAACGATAGGCTTATTAGCTTATCGAATAAGCTGAATAAGCCAACTGACCTCCTAAGTGCTTATTGAAACCTAGTGTGCTTAACGGACCCTAATGGACCCAACTAAACACTTTAAAACTCTTACCGGGCCTTAACGGGCCCAAGCCGGCCCAATAAGAAGCTTATCAGCTTATTTCGAATAAGCTGGAAAAATGACACAGATTATTGGGACTTAATTCGAGTTAAAAAATGATCCAGTTAAAGCCTAAAAACCCTAAAAGGTATACCGGGCCAAGCTATTGGGCTTACAGGCCCAATAAGCTCGAAATAAGCTTCAATAAGCTCACCGAGCTTATTTTAGGCTTAACAGCCCCACGTGAGCTTATTAACGACATTTAGACCTATTAAAACTATAACGGGTCTCTAAAAAGCTAAACGGACCTTAACGGGCCCAATAAGGCCCGTTAAGCCAAAATAAGCTCGATAAGCTTATTTTTCAACCGAAACAATTTTTATAAACTTAATTAAGCTTAACATAGAAAGATAACATTTGTTGAACTTGATTTAGAGCTAAAATGGAATTTTCGCAAGTCAAAGGACTAAAAATGTAATTTTCGAAACCTAAGGGATTTGAATTGTCATTTCCGAATTGGCAATAACTCCAGGGACCATTCCTGTACATCCTGAAACATTAGAGACTAATTTAAAACCATAAGGACCTAAGTTGTAAAATTTCGAAAGTTGAAGGACTAGTTATGTCATTCTTGTAACTAGAAAGTTGAAGTGTAAGTGTTATTACTTATAAACCTAGGGACTAAAAGGGTAACGACTAAAAACCTTCGGGTACGTTTGAGAGAAAAGTGAAATGAATAAAACACTTAACGAGTCGGTCAAACATTAAGATATTCGGTCATCGACGGCTTTAATAACAAGTTAATAAATAATGTATATTTATTAATAATGATTACACGTTTCTCGAGAACCATCGAGATCATAAGAACCATGATCTTGTGCATCACCGCACAAGTGATCACGGTATATATAAACTTAAAATAGAATTTAGTTTATACAATGAGTCATTAGTTTAAATGTGTAAACTAAGACTTGACCGTACTTACTTAGGTACTTAACGGTGTGATCCCCTACCTACTTGGATACTTGTTATCATTCAGAGAACTACCGGCTAAGGTGAGTTCATAGCCCCATGCTTTACAATTATTTAAATGATTTACATCCTTGGGGTGATAACATGCTTTGTTTTACAAACTGGACGCAAGTGTACATTTTATGCCATGATTACGTGTTTGCCTAAGTTACCATAACCCCCTTATGTCCATGATCATGAACTGTTAATTGCATAGATGTGATTGGGAATTACATTGTGCGGGCGCGAATGTTATGGATAGATCTATTAGGGATTGAC
>BQNB010069184.1:0-33585 GCA_026074375.1 Tanacetum coccineum | reverse complement strand
CCTGATAACTCCTTCCGTTCCCTTGAAGCTGAGTGATTGACACTTCATGAAATCCTGGTATGTGCATTCTTTAGCAACAGGTCTATCGCCTCTACTATTCTCATTTCTACCATTTCCATTTCCACCATTTCCATTTCCACCATCACTGCCATTTTGGCTTTGATTCTCAGCCCTGAGAGCGTTAGCAACATGGGCTTCCTCATAAGCAGCCAATGCTTCTTCCATACGTCGGTTAACAAGTTCTTTAATTGCTTCAGGGGTCATACCGGAGCGAGATATAGTCATTGTTCTACGTCACAAGACATATCGCACGATGAGATTCGATACGAGATATAGCCATTATAAATGGTAAATAGGGTTTATATAGAAAAATACAATAGAACTTGTCTTGCCAGAACAAGTAAATAACAATAAAGATGAATACGTGAGAGAATCAAAACAAGCTTTTCATATCATGAATAAAAGCATAATTCGGTTACAACCAATCCAAAATAGGTACATGATTTACAATTTTTTTTACTGCCAGCATCTAGACCTAACCATGAGTCTAATGTCCTACATGATCATGGTACTACTAGTCTAAGGGAAAAAACCCAAATGTCTCTCAACATATGACTCCAACCTCCTAAGTCTCCTCTGAGTATCATCACGATCCCTACGAACCTGACAAAACTCCTCCTATGAAAGTGCCATGTGCCATCGAAGACTAACAATCCGTTCTCTCTCTTTATACTCTACATGGCTCGAACCTTTAGGTACTCCAGTCTTAAACTCCCAATCCTCTCAACCAAACTAGCTTTCTTTACACTAGCCATTAACTGACTAGCCTCCAACTGTCTCTGAGTGGTCTCAATCTCAGTAATCCTATCAATACGAACTTCTAACATGTAGTGAACTATATCATAAATGGTATCCTCAAGATCAGGAATACCTCCTCTAGAAGACTCATAACTATCACCAATCGCCAATGGATCTACAATGATCTCTCTCGTGTCTGCCGCACTAGCCTCTGCCTCAAACTCCTCATCATCCTCCCTAACATCACTAGTAGTAATCTTAACTCTCATACCTACACTATCCTCAGTGTGAGATACAACTCCATCACTAATACCTACATCTACAACAGCTTCTGTATCAGCAATATCCACCTCCATATGCTCATCTCTGCTATCCTCTGGTGAGTATAAATCTCTAAACCTCTTGCGATGTGGCAAAAGATCAGTAGGAGTAGGGGCTATTGACCTCGAAACATGAGTAGGTTATGGTACCGAAGCAGTAAGGGACCTACATCTCTTGCGAGATGGCCTAGAAGAAGATGAAGATGAATCCAATGACCTCTCAGAAGATGAACCTAAGGATGACTCAGATGTAGTCGGTGGGTAAAGGGTAGACAATGGTGCAGACCTCCAACCTCTAAAAGCCTCACTATGTCGTGGAGTCATAGCAAGTGATCGATGAAAAAATCTCGGTGGGGTAGAGGTATCAGCATCGGTGGTGTTTGGTGGTGTATATCTAAATAAGGAATGATCTAAAGGTGAACTAGAAGAAGATGAGTCTGGTGAAGAATGACGATCCGATGAATGATAAGATACACGTCTCTATGTAAGTCTACGAGCAAGAATGGGTCTAACTCTCTTCCTAGCAGTCAACAACCTACGCGGCCCATTAAGATGGGTGTGGTAAGGTCGACCGAAAGGGATAGCCTCACCGGGTCAGACAAGAGTCATTGAATGTCGACGAATCTCAGGTGGGGCAACAATAGGAACAAGGGGAAACTCAGATGATGGTGCAAGAGTATCATGAGGTGACGATACAGGTCTTTGCTCAGCAGGCTCGGACTCACTGTCTGCCTCTAAGTCATCAGAACATAAGAAGGGTGAAACCAATGTCAAATCTGGTACGGGAGGTAAAGAATCCTCTGATGGATCAGAATCAAAAGAAGATGAATAATCCACTAAATCAAGTACCCCGAATGGTGAGATGACTAAAACTGTCCTCACCTCCGGTGCAACTATAGGGTCAGCTAGAACAATAGGAACCTCAAAGATAATAGGGATAATAGTAGGAATAGCACCAAAGAGGATCACTCGTGGGGCATGAGAGCTCACGCTCTCCTCAGACAAATAAGACGAAATAGAAATAATAAGAGCAGCCATAACCTGCGTAAGCACAAGTTTATATAAATCTCTTTATATGAAACCATGCAACGTGCAAGCAAAGTAAAAAAGATAAGCATGATGCAAAAATATGATATGGCAAATTAATGAATAAGGTAATTATAGAAATATGATATATATAATTATTACTTATATATATATTAAACGCTATTATTATATGATATATATGTAAGCATGTAAAGGCACATATGATCATATACTGGTTATAGCCCAGACCTAGATATACTACCTGGTTCTCTATAACCCTAGCTCTGGATACCAATCTGTCACACCCCAAAACGGGGCCTAGTCGGAAACATGTGTCCGAGGGTGTGACGTCATAATACACATCATACAAGATATAAAGAACGACCTCTAAGGATACGTTTTAAAAATCCAACATTGTTGCATTGATTAAAATAGTTAAAGTTTTACATAGGCCCAACGATAATATGCAGAAGCGAATAAAAGGTTTTAAAGTTTGACAACGATGTTAAAATAAATAATAATAATAATTCTTGAAAATCGTTCCAATGCAAGGAAACACCAACAAACAAGCAAAGACATACATAGCTAACCACCTGAGAAAAACTTGTTAAAACGATCAACATAAGTTGAGTGAAGTCATATGTTTGAATTTAATATTAAAAGTGGACCACAAGTTCACAGTACGCACGTCACAGTTATAACTTATACAACTTCACATAAAATCATTTACGTTTGTACTAAGCTCATGACACCGAAGCTTTATTTAAAAGGAAGTATTTAATATGCCAAATAGTATTCCTCGCCCTATAGGTATCTGACCAGGATCACATATTGACATTCTGACATGGTATGTATCCGTTTGTTCGAGACCTCCGAAACAAGTAAGCGCTACTTACCCGGATAGGGATAATTACTCCAAATAGATCTATTTACAACATTCACGCTTACTTAACCAGTACGGTCGGTTAAGCAATTGACGGTTCTTGATAATTCGGGCATTAGTGGTCTATTCGCTACTTAGGCAACACGTAATCAGGAAAAGGAAACGTAAAGTAACGGTTTCCATAGTTTGAAAGCAAGCAATGTTTCTCACCCCAAAATAGTAAAGTAAAAGTAGTAAAATGGTATGTGCTTAATTACACATACCTTTTACCTATAAAAACGAGCCTAAAATGACCAAAATATATCAAAAATGCATTGTATTTGTGTGTTTTGTGATTTATGATGTGCAAGTAACAGATGTTCAGAAAAGGACAAAAATAAGCCAAAACGGACAAAACCAAGCACGAGATTGGAAAAAGCATGAAAAGTCGAAGCCAAAGACGTGTTCATCTTAAATGGGCCAGTTATTTAGAGAACAGGAGAAAATACGGAGCTTCAAAGAAATGAATTCGTTTCTCTTGATAAGTCAAAGATTGAGTGCTACAACTGTCACAGAAAGAGGACATTTTGCTAGAGAATGTAGATCTGGAAGGAGTCAAGGAAGAAGACCTTATGGTGACAATGGCAGGAGCAATGCACAAACAACTGAATCTTTAATCTCAGGCTATGGTGGTCTCAAGATGATCCTAGGAGGCTATGACTGGAGCAATGATCAAATATGTTTTTGATGGCATCTCCTTTTCAAGCTCATCAAGTCTTCTGACAGTGAGGTAAATGACTCTAAATGTCTTGAATCATTTAAAATGTCTTCAAAGAACTTTAGATACTGAGAGAGAAAAGCTCATAACAAGCCAAATAGAAATTAGGGGTTGTGAGAATAGCCTTAGAGTCACTATGAAGCTAGAATTATTAGACATCAAAAGATATGAATTAGCTTGGGGTGAGAAGATAGAGTTTCAAAACTATGATCTTATGTGTTAGAGAAATAAAAATTAAACAACTTAAATGGAATTAGAAAGGTTGTATGAAAGAGATGAATGAAATCATAAGATTGAAAAAATAGAAGGGTCTTCAAAGAATCTCCTAAGATTACTATATTGTCAGCTGAGTACTAATGATAAAAATGGATTAGGGTTTGGCACACAAATGGTTGATTTGAGTATAAATCTAAAACCGATAGTGAGAACAAGTTTGACTTATTTTTTAGGAAGATTAGTGATGAAGAGAGCACATAGCATAATAATAGTTCACTAAGCAATGAGTATCATGCCGTTTCACCCTCCAATTACAAGGAACCCTCTAACCCCAAGAGAGCTGTTATATCATTTGCAGGACTAGAGAGTATGCTTTTACGAAATAATAATCTTATTGTCTAAGTAACTGTAACTAACAAGATGTAGTTATCACAATGTAGCAGCTATAGTTAATCCTAAGTCTTTCAAAGAAACAGTTATGTCTAAGTCAAAGAAGATTAATAGGAATGAAGTCATCCTTGTGGGATTGGAACTCGATGATGAGAAGAGGATTTTTTGTGTGCTGTCAAAAATGTTAGTTTTGTTGGTCTAATGTGATCAAAGCTTTAGGAGTCAAGCTGATTAAAAGTTTGTCAACTTCACAAAAATAGGGATTGATTTTAAGAAAAAGTACATAAAATAAAAGCATGTTTTGTTTGTTTAATAAGTATTGGCCATTTGATAAAAGACTTTAGTGATTTTATAAGAGTCCTGACTAGGGTTAAGAATGTGGTCAATACTGGGGAGAGGGTAGTCAAACCAGTATGGGATTATGGCAAAAGGGTAAATCACCAAAACTTTTCAAAAAATTTGAAATACCCTCATGCAAAAAGGACCTTTAACCCATCAGCAGTACTAACCAGAGCAGGTTTAGTTAATACTGATAGATCAAATGTTAGTACTGCTAGGTCTATTAGTACTGTTAGGCATGTTAGGCCTGTTAGTACTGCTCGGCCCCAATTTTGGCCTTTTAAATAAATAAACACACTCTAATAGTGTTATTAGACATATCACCTAAGGTTTGGAACATCGTAAGACCAAAGCCTCAACTCTCCAATCAAGAGGTCTCTACTTCACCTTAACCAGTTTATAGACCCAAAGACTTAAAACCTGATGTGAAAACTTTTAGGGTTAATAACATGACTACTGTTGGGACAAGGGTAGTAGTTAGTAAGGGTAAGGTGGAGAATGTCCTTAAGAAGGCTAAATGGGGTATATAGACAAAATGATATACCAGATCATGTTGTACAAATATAATGGTCTCTTTTACCATGCTCAAGATGTTTGAGTATGTTGACCCAAAAGGGATTTCCAATTCAGTATTGAATTGGATCCAAGGAGTATACTATTTCTCTTTCCTTTTGTGTAGGGCAATCTAGAGATCTTGTTACAGATCCATGCAGTGGTGGATTGTGGTTGCTCTTGACATTTGACTGGCAACAATGCTTATCTTTCAAAACTAATGAAGATTTCAATGGGAGGCTTTATGGATTTGGAGAGTGATCACCAAAGGAGGTACACAAGGATTCTCATGTTGCAGGTTTATTAGGAAATGATATAAGACATTTCAGGAATACATACGCTTCCATACAACCTATAGGATAAGGTTTCCTGTAAAGGATGTTGTTCAGGATGCACAAGCACAAACTTCTGAAAATGCTTTTCAGACAAGGATTATACAAGTTTAAGATGATGTTTTTGCTTAAGGACGGACATCATCAATGCCTGAAGATGAACAATCTGGCAAGATGAATTGAGATTGGTGTTTACTCAAGAATTGGTTTGATAATGCTATGAATGATGAATCAAGACAAGCCTTTGAAGACGAAAAAAGAGGAGAATTTCATTTCAAAAGAAGGCAACTCAGCTACCTAGTACTAACCAACTTAGTACTGTTAGGCCATTTGTTAGTACTGGTAGATCATTGTTGGTACGATAGGTATAAAACAACCAATGTTAAGGCTCTACTTCTTCCATAGGTGTTGAAAATGCTGATGAATATAATTTGTCTATCTTGGAGGCAAAATACCTATTGATGCATCTACTCTCCCTAATGCTGATTTACCCATTGATCCAAATATGCCTGACTTGGAAGATGCTTCTGTTACTCTCTTAAATGATGGAATATTCAATGAAGCTTATGATGATGATGAAGATGTGGGTGCAGTTGGGACTGATTTCAACCATGGATAACACCATGCTGTCTAGTCCTATTCCATATCATAATTCATAAGATCATCCACAAGGACAATTCTAAGAGATCCTATATCAGACAATTATTCTTTTTGAACTGAGGATTTCTCAGATATTGATTATGCAGGTGCCAGACCTTGACAAAAATCAATAAATGTGTGGATGTCATTTCTTGTAGAAGACTCATATCTGGCAGTGCAAGAAGCAGACACTTAGTGGCAAATTTACTACTGAGGCAGAATATGTTGCTACTGCTCATTGCTGGTGGGAATGTTACTATGGATACAAAACCAAATGAGGATTATGGGTTTAACTACATGAACACCAAATGCTTATTGACTTGAGAGCACCATTATGTGTTCGTCACGGAATCCAGTTTATCACTCAAGAACCAAGCATATTGAGATTCGACATCACTTCATAAGGGATTGTTATGAGAAGAGATTGATAGATGTTTCAAGTATTTACATTTGAATCAAATGTTGCAGACTTCATCACCAAAGGATTGATGTTACCAGATTAACTTCTTAAGTGTCAGTCATTGGAATTGATTAAACTTGTAGTTACATTTATGGGGAGGTTAATATTATAGAGTTTGTAAAGATAGTAACTTCTTCTAGATTACGTTAATACTGCTAGGGTAATTATTGCTAATAGTTTGGATTTAGTTAGTTTTCCAAGTTCTTGGTTCTTTGTAGCATTTTTTCTTGTTTTTGCACTTAACTTTTTAGGATAGCTTGGATTTTGAGGATGGTACATGCAATTAGTCTGGCAAAAATTTTTTTATACTACTCATCTATTACATACTAGTTTACATTAATACTGCTAGGGTATTAATGCTGGTAGATAGGTTATAGTTAGTTCAAGTTCATAGTATATCTTTCTTTTTATTGCACTAACTTTTCAGGATAAGCATGGATTTGAGGATGGATAGAAGCAGTCCTGGCAAATACAACTCATCTATGGTTTGTAAGTACTAAGTATTAAAGTTAATTTTGGTAGTCTACAAGTTAATTCTGGTAGATTACTTGCTAATACTGGTAGTCTATATGTTAATTCTGGTAGACTATATTAGTACTGGTAGACTAATTTTAATACTGGTAGATGACCGTTGGTGCTGGTGAGGGAAAATTGACTTTTCTTCTTTTAAATATTATCGTTAGAGATTTTCACGGTGTGTACTTCTAACATAGGTTTTCTATTTGGATAATTACTGCACTTTCTTCAATAAAATATCTTTCTTTACTCTAAAGAAACTTCTTTTACACACAGTCCAATAAGAAACCTTGTTATTCATCGATAAAAACTTAATTCCCTCTCTCTACCAGCACTTAGTAATTCACTCGCATCAAACCCAGCATTAGAATCTCAATTCTTACGATTTCTGTTCATCAACGAGTTCATATGGCCAATCTAAAGTACTCAGACAAGCATAATATGGTCGCTTTCCTGAAGAAACCAAATGAAAGTGTTGGTTTCACTGAGGTAGTGGATTTTCTTAAAGGTACATCTCTCAGGTATGCCTTAACTCATAATCCTACTATCTATGACTCCCTAGTCAAACAGTTCTGGCAAACTGCCACAGTCAGAACACTTGCTAATGGGACTCAACAATTAGTAGCATCTATAGACTCTAAAGAGTATACTATTACTGAGGCATCTGTTAGAAGTAAACTTCAATTGGCACATGCAACAGGAATACATAATTTATCTGATGTTAAAGAAAAGATTAATACTGGCAAAGAAGAGATTAATACTAGCAGATAAGAGATTAATACTGGTATTGAAGAGGTTAGTACTGGTAGTACTAAATTTGATTCTGGTACTACTAGTAAAAGGGGTCAAAGGGAAGGAAAGGCTACAATGGTTGAAGAGGATATCCAGGCTACTCACAAAACTAAAGAACAAATGAGACAAGAGAAAGCTGGATTAGAAGAGGCTATAAAGTTTCAAGCTCAATTAGATGAAGAAGTTGCAAAGCAGATTCATTTAGATAAAATGATAGCTAAAAGAATGGCAGAAATGGTAAAAGAAAGAAAGAAACACTTTGCAGAGGAAAGAGCGAAGGAAAAAAGAAACAAACCCATGACTCAGTCACAATTAAGAATCTATATGTCAAACTATCTTAAGAATCAAGGAACTTGGAAGCTTTCTCAATTAAAGAAGTTGAAGACTGAAGAAATTAAAGAAGAGTTTGATAAGTTAGTTCAGCAGATTGACACTTTTGTTCCTATAAATCTTGAAACTATAAAGGCAAAATTGAAAAGATATGGAGAAGAGCTTCAGATAAAGACTTCAAAGAAACAAAAGATTGATGATAAAGATGTTCACATTCCCCACATCATTCACACAAGGTCCTATTGAACGCACCTCTCCCTGCAAGGTTAACTTCAAGGATGTGCTGATGGACAGTGTGCAAACGTCAAGGAAAATTGTATGTTAATGCTTGTAGCTGAAGTGGTCACCTGGTGAGTATAAGATAGTTTTGTATTAACGAAGAAAGAATTGATAGGGACACCAAACAGACACTAAGGCGAATGTGTGTACTAATATTGGTAAAGGAAGGTGATAAAACTCTGGAAGCTTTGAAGAGGGAAATCTAAGAAAAGTATTCATATCTGATTCAGAGGTGAGAATAATCAGAGGATCAGGGGGGATGTTTCAGGATATGATGGATGTTCACTCTAGTTTCTTTGGTTAGGAGAATCCATGAAATAGAGAAGTCAACAGATTTTGTCACTCCTATGCAAAAGCTTCAGGGAGGCTCAAGAAGAAGAAATCGCTCAATCCTACAATCTTGGAGGCAGTAAAAACATTGTCAAAGTTGTTTCTCGGGTGTTAGCAAAGATAAAAAAATCATAAGTGATAGGGCAAGAGATACAGGGGAGAGCAAGGTCTCTACTAGATAAGAAGTTTGATATGGGATTGGATTGCTATAGAAGAGATTAATATGGGTATTGAAGAAGTTAGTTCTTGTTACATCCAGAGAATTTTTGATAAATTGTTGAATGACGATTTAACTTTGGACTTTTAGGGTCTGGCTTGATTATAAGGAACGACATCTAAAGCCCGTTTTCCATTATCAGACTCTAAAGCAATTTGAATGTAAACGACATTCTGACCAACTTTGTCGTTTTGACCGAGACCTGAAAACAGTAGGAAGGTGATGAAAAGCCCTCACAAGATTTTAGAATCAAGAACGATGTACCGGCACAACAAATTTTACAAGTAACATTTAATTATCACGTTATATTAAATTAAGAAATATTTAATAAATTATTTATACATTTTACTTCAAGTAAAGTTTGTTGATGTACCACAAATTTTCGACGTCATAATGATATTTTACGCGGACAAGTTTATCGGAATTATACAAAAATAAATATAAACGTTTTAATTAATTATTATAAAACGTTTAGAAAAATAGTCGAGTGATTAATACACTTTTTTATCTCAGAAAAAAGATTTAGAAACAATGGACCACATAGTTGATCGCGTGCGTTAAATCATCCGCTAAGTCGTTCAAATCGAGTCTCCCGAACCAATTTATTATATAAGTTTCTCAACAATTACACTATTTTTCTTCTCCTGTGGTAATTTTTTCGATTTTAACTCCCTAAACTATTTATACACACTTACACTTTTCTTATAACTTTAACTATTATAAATAATAAAAGTTATAAACTTTTTTTTCATGTTACATTTCATTACGTCTCCAATACACAACGATATTTATTAATCTCTCTCTCACCTCTCAGTAGCTTTCGGGAGCTCCCGCGCTCGCGCCAGCCACCACTGCACCGACGGAAAAGTTTGGTCTTCCAGGCAGACTTTTCCGGGCCTGAATCAATGAAGATTCGTCCCTACACATCGGATTTACCGATCCCATACTCCACTCAGCGGCTCACGCGCCACCGCCTACACCACCACGCTGCCATCACCACCCCCACTTCATCGTCGCCACCATAATCACCACCGACACCACCACCATAAGGGACCATTTGGTTCTTGAGTTAGCACCAAGGGTGCGCTCGGTTTGATTTTACACCAAGACGGGGTGCGTTTGTTTCTGTCTCACAGCCGGGGTGTGTCGAGTGGCCCTTAACAACAAAAAAGGGGTGCGTTTGGGGTCCGGGTCAGCAGCAAGAGGAGCGTTTGGTTTCGTGGTTTAACCACCACAGCAGTCGGGTTGGGTTGGTTATGAACAAAAGGGGTGGGTTCGAGTTAAGGTTATAACATCAAGGGGGGTTCGTTGGGTTTGTTGTCTCGCTCCTCACGGGTGCGTATTGGTTCGCGGGCCAGCTACAAGAGGCTGGTTTGGTTTGTATTTCAGAACAAACAAGGGGTGCGTAGGGGTTGGGTCTCAAACAATGAGCGGTGCGTGGGGTTTGAGGGTAGTGCAGCAAGGGGGCGGCGTTCGGTTTTAAATAAACCAGTAAAGGGTGCGTTTGGGTTGTATGGTAAGCACCATGTGGTGCGTTTGGCTGTTCGGGTCAGCCTAGGGGGGATGCGTTTGGTTGGTGTATGTACAGCGAAAAGGGTGCGTTTAGTTTAGTATAGATTGAATTAGGGTGCGTTGGTTTGGTTGTTCGCCGCAAGGGTGCGTTTGTTTTGGGTGGCAGCCACCCGACGAGGGTGCGTTTGGCTGTGACAGCCCACATAGGGTCGTGTTTAGTTTGATATTAATATGCAGTTATGGGGCGTTTGGTTGATTTTGTTAAAGGGGTGTATGGCTGTGTCAGCCAACGAAGGGTGCGTTTTGTTTATAGATTTAGCAGCTAGGGGGTGTTTGTTGGCTGTGGTTTCACCACAGTTAGGGTGCGTTTGGTTTCGTGGTTTATCACCACACGGGGTGCGTCGGGTTTGGGTTAGTTTGGGTTTGCAACGGAAATGGTTGCGTTTGATATTGTGACACCGAAACGGGTGCGTTTGATTGTGTTGACACGAAATAAAATGGTGCGTTTAATTTTAAAAGTATTCGATTATTTCATTGTCGATATTATCGATAAAATGTATATGTGTTGAAATTTGTTTTAAACTATGCGTCGTCTATGAGTAAAAATGTAGATATTATTATTTTAAACGCGGATTTGATTAATAATTTATAAGCGATACTAGATAGAGTTTAACGTGGTTTTGAAACTATAAACGGACTTTGGCGCGTTTTGTAACGGATAATTGTGAGCATGAATACGAAACTGAGAGTCGGATATTCGAGACTTTGATAATAGTCTGACTTTGATTTGGCACTAAAATATAGTAATCAACTTTATTATATTTTTTTTCGACGGACGTTTTGTATAAACGGGACTTCTTAACTCTCCAATTTACGTAAGAAACTGGAGTGAAAATCAGAATATACACTTTAATAGATTATACGTTTTTTATTAATATATTAAATCTGACAATAGATCTATTAATTATAAAAACCTTGAATTTGAGCACTTTCGAGTTCCGTTTCAGCCTTCACGTGCGGAAACACGAAAGTTGTTAGTAATGACGTTTTTACTTTAGCAGCGAGGATTGTCAATTTTAATAATTAAGACATAGCGGGGTCAAAACTAAAGGTCGATTGAGTCTATTAATTTCATTTAAATTATTATAAAGACCACTGTGTCTAGGTTCTAGATTAATCGAAGTGTCTAAAAATAGTAACTTTAGGTAAATATTCGACATAAGCTTTGTATTAGACGGAAATAGTATATTTATTATCTAATATACTATCTAAAGGGTTAAGGTATTAAGAAAGACATCGCGCAAATGTGGATTACTCATCTCATGTATATATGTTACTGTATACATATTAATAATTTGATATGATTTCGTCGTTTTGATTGTATGCATCGTTGTTGTATTTAAATACGTTTGTAGTTATATTGGAGCGACATAATTATAGGTCGTGGTCGAGATCGTTGCAGATTCGGTTGTGATTTATTTGGATTATTTGATCGTGGTCTTTGATCAAGGTGAGTTCATAGCCCCATGTTTTACAATTATTGATTTACAAGTTTTGGGGTGAGAAACATGCTTTGTTTTACAAATTGGACGCAAGTGTACATTTTATCATGATTATGTGTTTGCCTAAGTAGCGAGACCCACAATGCCCATGAATCATTGAATGTTTAATTATCTGGTTGGAAGCGCGAGTGTTATAAATAGGATCTATTTGGGATTGACCCTCACCGTTCGGGTGAACTAGCTATCAACTGGGGAACGATCGTGATTGCATTGTCGGATGTTGGTGTTACAAGTTGAAATATTCATACGGGCCAAGTTGGCATATATTTATTGTATTATATATGTCGAGCTTCGGTGTCATGGCTTAGGTAAACACATAAATTACATTTTGTGATTGTCTGCATCTGTTGCATTAGCACGGGGAAAGTTTGCGGTCTTGGAAATATACATTTTATATTAAACCTATGAATTCTCCATCTTTAATGTTGACACTTTTAAGCATGTTTTTCTTAGGGTGATATTGATGCTTGGATTATTTCGTTACTGCCATTGAGTCTTTACATTCCATGTTTTTCATGGTTGATGCAGTTAAGGGACAACTATTATTTTGATTCAGAAAATCTACGAGATTGTTTTACAAACGGAAACATTTTGAGGTCGTTCTCTTGTAGCTAGCGCTGTGTATTATGAGTAGCTACCCATGTGGTTTTCCACTGCGTTGTCATATTTTTGGGCGGTGTTACAGATTGGTATCGAGCCTGTTATAGAGTAACTAGGGTTGCTTTTCTTTACCCTAGACTATAACGGTTCTTCACAACGTGCATAACAACAAAACATTTTTAAGTGCATACAGCTACTTGCTTATGTGCTTACATTACGTGCTGCATTAAGTGCTTACGTGACATATATATATATATATATATATATATATATATATGCTTACATCTTTTGCGTATATCGCACGTTTATTTATATAAGAGTTATTTATATAAATACCAGAGCATTTCTTAAGACATTGTGAGTTGCACAATGGTCTCAATTATACCTCAGACATTGTGAGTTGCGCAATGGTCTCACTTCGTTCTCAGACATTGTAAGTTAAACAATGGTCTCTAAGGATATTATTTTTCTTCATAGCTTTATACTATATTGTATTACACGGAGACCGTTATAATTTTTGTTTACATGGAATTATGTATGAATCTAAGTATTAACATAGATCTTGTATTGGGCGGACTTTGTAATATAGGGATTGTTTTGAAAATTGCTATGTAAACTAAAACCCGTCACAGTTCTGTTTACATAGGATTATGTATAAATCTTAAGGTTTACAAGTCTTGTATGGGCGGGACTTGTAATAGGAGGATTTATATGATAATTGCTATGTTGACTGGTTCATCGAGACTTTTACCTGGTTTACTCTAACCGGGTACTCATTACCTATCTTGAACTCTAGGTCGATATTATTGGGTAGTTTTACTCCCTGTCTCCGAAGACGAGTTTGGACATCGTCCATACTCAGTAGACAACCTTGCATGTCATGTCAACACCTTGAGGTTATAAGTTACTCGTATTGTACCGGGTATTTATTAGAGTAGGATTATTTTTAATTTATTTATTGAAGGATTGGGGACGCCTCTTCAGTTTAAAAAATTAAATTATAATCAACGAACCAAAGTTTTTCAATTTCTTACCTTATACATAAATTTGGACTTCTTCTTTATGAAAATAAGAATTTATAAATGAGGTGGGTTAATGGTATCGATATGACAACGTGTATGAAACCTGAAATTCGATAATCATCTGAATTTGGTTAAAAGGGGTCTAGAGACACAATCGTGTCTTGCCACTCAGCAGAATCTTAAGGCCTCACTTAGAGCTACCTTATCACATTCTTAAGTTATTACTTTTGCGTTGCTTAATCTCTCGATCACGACTGTTCGTGGAAACATAACAGACTGTTACCTCTTGAGCTAATGGAGCTGATTCATCGAACTACGACTGAGTTCCATAATCCGCCGTCTTTCGCATAAGCTTCTTCCGCGAGTCCTTCCAATTTGTTAAACTGTTAATTCTGGGTATATTGTTCTCGAAAATGTCATAATTCTTGGTTCCTCACCACCATTTGTTATAGTATTGACGTTATGGTCGCTGCTGTTGGGTCCTGGAGCGGTCCCGGATTGATACCACTTTATCTAATAGGTATTGCAAACTCACCCTTACGAGATAAAAACCTTATCGACGAAAATACATATAGTTGGACTATTTTCATTTCGTGGCCACTAGTACGGAAGACTTAGGTCGCGATACATTAGTACTGCCAAGTAATATTGGGTACTTACATACCATATGCCCGTTGATGTGAATCAATCGACACATTTTACAGATAGTAGAAACGAGACTCCGTCCTCGGACATTTAGAAACTTTTACAAACATACTCACGCGACTACACCTTCTTCTTGAGGTTTTCACTATAATGAGACTTTCCCTATAACGCGGTTATACCAGTCATAAGATCTGTAATGATATATTTTGAGATACCCATTTTGATGGATTAAATATCCTGGACAAACCTAACCAAAATTTTTGATAGATTGAGAAGTGTAGAAACACCGAATTTTGCTGAATAAAGTTATCAGCGTCTTGTTTAGAACGAGTTATTAAGCCTTAAGTCTTTCCTTGGTCACACAATCGGATAACACAAATTTAATCTCGGGACGAGATTTCTTTAAGGGGTAGGTACTGTAACATCAGAGAATATTCGGAATTTTAAAGGAGATATAAGTTATTCCTAGGTTAAACGAGTAGCTAAATCACGTTTTCGTTATTCGGACTCTAAAGCAATTTGATGTAAAACGACATTTCTGACAACTTTTTAGTTTTGACCGAGACCCGAAAACAGTCAGAAGGTGACTGAAATGCCCTCGCAAGATTTTAGAAACACAAAAATAATTAAATTATATTTAATTATCACGTTTTATTAAATAAAAATATTTAATAAAATACTTAGCAATTTAATTAAAAGCGTTTGTTGAGAACGCGAATATTCGAGTTGAAATCCATTTTTTTTCTTTTCTATTTCAGACAAGGCGTAACCGGTTCACAAAATAAATAACAGATATTTTTATAAATGATATAAAAATATTTATGAAATACTATCAAGTAAATACTCATTTTTATCAGAAAAATGATTTGGAAAACAATGGCGCAAGTTTCGTATTTTGAAACATCCGTTAAGTCACTCAAACGAGTCCCGAACCAATATTCTATAAAAGTTTCCCCAAACGTTACACCTTTGGTCCCTGTGAAACATTTATAAAATTCACCCTCAAGTTTTTAACACTTGTCACAAATTTTAAAACTTTTTATATAAATATAAAAGTTTTATTAAACTTTCATTTCCATCTCAAATTATACACACACACACATTTATATTACTCTCTCCCTCCCCATGAATTCCGGCAGCCCTCCCCCACCGCCGGCCACCCTACCGCCGCCGGCCACCATGTCGCCGCCGCCGGAAAACTTTTCCGGTGAGCTTCAAAAAGCTTCCTCGTCACCCGATCTACCCGACCATCTACACCACTCGCCCCCACTCGCGGTTTTTCCCTCCCCCACCGGCTGCCACAGCAGCCGCCACCCCATCATCATACACCACCGCCACTCCATCACCCCCACCATCATCATCATCTTCGCGATATCATTGTCACCACCGTCCCACCACCCACGCCACAACCACAGCCACCATGAGGGTGTGTGTGGTTTCTTATAAGCACCACAAGGGTGCGTTTGTTTTGTTTAAACACTTCGAGGGTGCATTGGTCTTTTTGTATACAACTAGGGGTGTTAGTTGGTGGATGTTGACAGCCGAAAGGGGGCGGCAGCCGCCACCATGGAGTGCGTTTGGCGGGCTGCCGCCGCTATAGGGTGCTTTCGGGTTGGGTTTATCAGCGGGGGGTGTTTGTTTGCTATGTATAACAGCCGTAGGGTGCGTTTGGATTTGTTATAGTCGAATAAGAGGGCGTTTGGTTGGGGCAGCCTAGGGTGCGTTTGGCTGTGACAGCGGCTAAGGGGTGTTTGGTTTGATATAAACAGTTAAGGGGCGTTTGGTTGATTAGTTAAGGGGTGTTTGGCTGTGACAGCCAACAAAGGGTGCGTTTGGTATAGTGACAGCGGCTAGGGGTGTTTGGTTTTGGTTATTAACATTGAATACGGTGCGTTTGGCATAAGGAAAACAACATAAAGGTGTGTTTGGTTTAAGAGAGAGAGACACAAAGGACGCGTTTGGTTTAGCGAAACAACGAGGGTTCGTTTAGTTTATATAGCAAATCAACAAATAAATATATATAACGTAAGGTTTAATAAACATGAAACCGGATATATATATTGGTGGTTTAAATTGGTTAAATAAATATAATGTTTATTATTTTGTTTAGTTTAGATATAATAAAATATATAAATATATTATATCTAAAAACGCGAGTGTTTGAAATATTAACACGTTAATAATTACAACATATATTGAATAAGGAAAACGTCGAGTTTTTCGAAAATGGAAAGCGTTATATAAACGGAGAATTCATGATGGAATTTATATAATTTACTATATTTACGATTCACTGAAACTGCTATTATTCTATAAACCGATAAAGGAACTAAGTTATATTTTAAAGATATACTAAAATATAACTGTATAATAACCTGACAACGAACGAAAACTATACTTTTACAATGAGACGAACTGTTTTAGACGCGACCCGTCGAAGAAACGAAATATATTTTATAAAATATTATTTATATTTTATAATGATTATAAACTGTTACAAGCATCGGTTGTTTAATTCATAACGTTAAGACATGTGTCTACCATTATTCAAAGTCTTTTTATTAATTAAATTGGTTGTCAAACTAATTGGTTTAATTAATTATTCACACTTATTATATAATACCTGCAAGGTATATTATACTTTTCATTAATCTTTGGATTGATTGTCTTTGGTAAAGCATTATATACGTCACACTAATCTTCGGATTGTTTGTATTTGTTATATAACTCACGGTATGAGTTATACAAGGGTTTATTTTTTTATATGTAATATATAAGGAATATATTACATACATTGCGTTCACTTTTCAATTTATTTATTTAACCAACGACCAAGATTATTACTACGTTAAATCTAAAAAACCTCTTCAACATGTAAGCATGATGTAACCATTATCAGGGAATACCCAATTATATTATCCTAGGCTAGTGGATCTTAGCCGTTAGATTTGTTGCAGCTTCTTGATCTAGACGCTTCGTCTTCGTTAGTGTTGTGCATATTCAGATGCCTAGCTGTCGATCGTTCTTCATCATCATGTGCAGTTCATATCTCGCTTTTCTATCTTTTATTTTTATATGAATGTTTATAAACCCGCGTAGGGGGAATAATGCGTGTCTATAAACTATTTCTTACTGGGTCATATTATCACAATGTGATTGTTTTTAAAGGATATTAGGAGTTCATAGCATCACTTTTTCTCGTTATGGATAAATATTTTTATATATTTTTGGAGTGAAAACTGAATTTGTTTTATTACATGACATAAGTGGATCAATTTTATATTTTGATTACGTGTTGCCTAAGTAGCGATAACCCAAGTTGAGCCCCTTTATCATGAACTGTCAATTGCATAGATGTAGTTGTGAATTACATTATGTGAGCGCGAATGTTATGAATAGATCTATTTGGGAAACGACCTCCCCGTTCGGGTGACTAGCTATCACCGGGAACGAACGTTATAGCATGTCGAATTTGGGGATGTTTCGGGTTAGACATCTAATCGGGGCAGAAATTGCAATATATATTATTGCAAGAAAGATCGTCGAGCTTCAGTGTCATGAGCTTAGGAAACGTAATCCAAATAAGCTTCAAACTTAAAAGCAAGCTCAAACTGATTTAGCTTGTACCTAATGAAATTATGCTTGCATTTTTCAGATTCTATAACATTTCTTACCTATCTTATTTTTAGATTAAAAAGTGACTTATGACATGAAGTGTGATTTTTGACAGAAGCAATGGTTAACTAAAATCAACAACTTACAGCACTGTGACTAAAATCCATAGCAAATACACTCAAAATGGACATGACGATGTGGACATATATCAATTTTTAACCTAGTGATCAAAAACAACAAATCTAGTTATTACAAATATGGCAGACTTAAACCATAGCTAACTTAATCTTAACTAATGAAGTTTAAACTATAAAAACTTATTAAGACTGACTATTAGACCTAAATTTAGCTAGTTGAAACAGGCATAGTGACCCAAACCAAAATACTAAAGTTTTGACCATTTTCGGGCTTAACCAAACACCCCTTTAAGTTCTGAATTGGGACTTTAAGAGTGGTAGACTGATTTTACTTGAAAAACCCTCAATACCAGATATCAAAAAGCTTGATATGAACTTCTTGGTCATATAAAAACATAGAGATAAGCAGTTTATAAGAAGGACAAGAATTAAGCATTTATGAGCTTATTAAGGACATAATTTAAAAGAACTATAAAACAAGAAATTAAAACAAATATGAAGGTTCAAATGACAAGAAACAAATAAAAATAAGACAAACTAAGCAGTAAACAAGTACAATAAGGCAGAATAAGCTCTATTAAGCAATGCTACAGTAGAATTTAAGAAAAATGGAATTCAGGAACTTACAAGTTCCTTGGGCTTTTCTAACTGAATTCAGGTACCACAATCACACCTAATGCCTCCCATGAGACTCTAAACCATGGCCATCCTTAACATACCATGCTCCATTGCTCTTGACAGGATTTTTGTATTTTTGAACTTTTTATAAAAGTAAAGAAAATGCAATTTAAGCTCAGGAATATAACTGAAAGCTTCACTTTTATTAGAACTTAAAAACTTAATACAATGCTTGGAATTAAGAAACAACTAAAATTCGTGTAAAAACAAGACTTTTAGGACATAAAATTTAAGAACAAGCTTTTAACTTAAAAATCCTCCTAACTTTCATTAACTTTAAAAGAGTACATTTGCTTAAATTGAAATTGAAAAGGATAAAAATTACATAAGGTGAAAAACTACGATAAAAAAAAACATTACTTAATAATCCTTTTCATAAATTACAAGAGTCTATTTATACTAGAAAGCTTATAATTCTTGAATCTTCCAACTGTGTTTTCTTTTGTGTGGATCAATCCAAAGGGTTTTTTGGTGTCGTGAGAGTTTCCCAAAGTCATCTCCAACACTCCACCACCCCTTATCTACACACCCACAAGCATTAATCTTCTTTGTGCTTCTTTAAAAATTATCAAACCATCGATTTATCTTTGAAAAGTGTGGATGCCAACTTGGGATGTGGGGTTGTAGGTGGAGTGGAGGTGTAGGGTTTTTTCTTGGCTGTAATTGGGTTGAGGTTATTAAGCTAGAAGGGAACCCGTGACTAGAAATGGGTTTTGAGCTTGGGCGAGAAAAATGGTTTTATAAAGGTTGGGGAATTAACAGGGGTGAGTTTGGGAAGAGGCAAGTTTGCCCTCACTTGTATGTCTTGTTTGCACCCTTAGTCCTTGTGGTGTATAATTTTACAGGGTTGACAGTTTTGCCCCCTCAACTCATATATGTTTATTACATGCATGGTCCTTGAATGATACAACTTTAGGGGTTTGGCAGAATCAACCCCTAAAGTTAAATTTCACTTAAATTGCATTTACAATACTTGTAGTTTTATCTTTTAATATCCAACTTCAATGGATTTGGCATTTATGGTCCTTAAGTTTGTATTCTTTGATTCTAGCTTTCAGAGTTGACTTTGACTTTGTCGGGGTTGACTTTTCTATTGACTTTTTGAATTTGACTGTTTCATCAAGCTCTTTCCGTTCTCGTGCTCGGTTTTGTCTGATTTGAGCTTTGTCTTTGTCCTTTTCTTGAATATCCATTTCCTGCACAATACAAATACAATGTATTTATGGTATGTTTTTAGTCATTTAAGTCCGTTTTTAATGGAAAATTGGTTATGTGTAATATAGCAACTACCAATAGGTGTATGGTTATAAAGCTTGGTTAGATACGAGACATCATAAGCTAACTCCTCCAATTTGAATCAACTTCATTGCTATTTTAGTTTAGGATTTATGGCTAAAATGACAAAAGTACAAAATTCAGTTAATATTCTGTTTTATGGTCTAGGAATTATTCTCTCATGAAAATGGCTAAAATCAGAAAATTTGCTTTTACGTCTAGGTTTGGAAAAATGAAAAGTATGACCATGTATGATTGAGATAGGAATTAAGGGGTGAGACTTAGTAGATGTTTACTTTGATATGACCACAGGTTAGACATCATTATACTTTATAAAAACACTTTGGTTTAGTCTTGGTGCAATATTGTTTATGTTTCGGATTCTTTAACTAGTATTGTATAACTATTCTTTATGTTGTATGATTTATCATTCTAAGTGAGACCTGCTTTTATTGGTCTAGACTAATATTTGGAGTCATCTTCTCATTGTTGGTTTCTCTTTGATCATCCACTTACGGTGAGTTCATAGCCCCACCTTTTCTACTTTAGTGGTTTTCATAACTATTTTCGGGGTGAGAATACATGCTTGTTTTACTAGTAAACTTATTGATTTCTACTACATGAGCGCTTACTTGAATGTTTTTACTAAGCTATTTACTTACCTATCATGATTTCTAATACATGTTTGATACATGGTTGTTTACTACTTGCTTACTACATGATTGAGATCATTGATTATCTATTTATGAAACCGTGAGTTTTGGAATATTTGTTTTACTAATGGAACACAAGTGCTTGAAGGTAAGACTGACCCTATTATGAATTATATATGCATGAGTCGCTATTGCAAAGTCCCTAATTTCATGGAAACCGTTAATTGCCCTGTAGGTGATAGCTAGTACATTTGATAGATTATTAGGTATGATAACCCGTCGAGGTCTGAAATCAAATTCTTTCGAGCCCTTTTTAACGGGCGATTTGTATTAAGAATGTATGTATGCAGGCCGTATAATACTAGTATAGGCAAAGTATTTACATTTGATATGCATTATTGCAAGGTTTCGGGTGTCATGAGCTCAATGCAGGTAATTTTGAATTATTCTTTGAAAACACTGTCGCTGGTGTCTTAACCTTGTGGTCACTATTGAATTATTCTTGAATTTATCGTCACTTTGAAAATGGTTGTAGCGCTGATTTTATTTAATTGTAAATCTTAACTTGGATTATTTCTTGATATTTTTACTTAAACCTATGAATTCACCAACATTATTGTTGACGTTTTTGCATGCATTTTCTCAGGTTATTATCTTGCTAGCTGAGCAATGGGAGCATTCGAGTCGCGTGGATATCAAAACTTTAAGGACTTGGTTTTCTTCACATTCGATAATTGTTTTCTTTAAATATACAAAATGATTCACGTTTGAACTCTTGTAATCTTGTTAAATTATAAATTATTGGGACCTGATTTTACTCTGAAATTTTAATCAAATGTGACATTTTATTAACGTCTCTTTTGAGGTTGTTTTCTATAACTTGTACTTTATACTATGAAGTAGCACCCCAAGTAGTATTCCGCTGCGTTGTGATTTTATAGGGGTGTTACATTCAGTGAGGCGATACTCAGTGAATGAAGCCTGAGCCAAAGAAAGAGGTGATGGGTTCAGTGAGTTGTGGCAATAGACTCACTGAGCCCCATACGATCTCCAACAACTAGAAGACCCTAAAAACAAGAGACTGAAGAATAGGCGAGATAGTTTGAAAGCAGATAAGTCCAAGCTTTTATCTCCTAAAGTTAACTTATCCTGAAAAGGGTATAAGACAAGTTTAGTTTCAGGACTGAACTTAGAAAGAGCACTTGTCCTATACCTAGAATAGAAATTGTAACAGAGACAAAGCTGTATAAATGTACTAGCGTATTAGGATTAGGATTAGTGCTTACTACCCATGTGGGTATGACCCTACCTAGGTAGTATAAATAGAACTCTTGTAACGGAGTAGATGTAAGTTTGTGCATTCAAAGTCGTAACTTTCACAAACACATACTCCTCTAAATCTACTAAGTCCCTGAGCAAGCTCAGTTGGTTAGCATAGTAGTTAACTTTGCATAACACTTTAGGTTTATGCAAAGTTATTAGTGAGGATTCAACCATTTACTCAATGTCATCACAATCCCCATTGTAGTTTCGCATACAATGGGGTATAATTCTTAATAAAAAAGAGTTAAACGTTGAAAAGTTATTTTTGTGTCTTTTACTTACTAGCTATATTTACGTACAAAAATCTTTTCAAATAACAAATTGTTTTCTTTACTTGCTAGCCATGAGTCAGTTAATGATAACTTTGTAGTTATTGTTCACTAACTAAGTGGGAACAACATTGTTTACGTGCTTTTGTATGCGATCTATCATTCAACTGGATCTAGTGATACGGACCAAGTAATCTAGATGTCGAGATAGCTCTCTATATAGTGATTTATACATCTAGACCGATAGGATCACAATTAACGACCTATCTTTGCCTTTAGATTGTGAGCTTAGTTAGACCATAAGGTGACCTTGGGGATCATCATCGCTCGCGCTCATCAGTTCTCGCATTAATGTTAACGGAATTAGGTTAGGGTACGTGTGCACTCTATTACTAGTGTATGAATTGCATTAGCAGTAAGTGGGTAAGTCTTTATGAGCTAAGGGTTTAACACAGATCACCATTGCTTTAATCCCTATGAAGTTTATATCAGCAAATAAGGATGCTTATGCGGATGCGTTTTAATTGTGCAGAAATACTACGTGTTTAGTCTTAGGAAGAGTATGCCTAAGTCTTAAGAATGATATGCCGCCTCAAGATATGTATTCATTGCACTAAATAAATAAACCAACGTTAATGATTGATTAATAATGGATTAATACAGTTTTCTTATATTTGGCTCAACTCTTTTTTATCTTCTGTTAATTTGCTTGTGTGTGTTTTAGTGTCTTGAATTGGTTTTGTCACTTAACCCGTGCCCAGTCCTATATGCTGTTGAAACCTTATCATTTGATTTAGGATTAACATAGGTTTTGCACTAGGGTAGACCTAAATTTGATTAGAAAAAACCCAAAGTATAATAAATTAAAAGTGTTTATCGCTCTTAGTGATCGACACCTAATTACCACGAAACTCATTGATAGGAGTACAACTGGCCGATGAAAAGTGTTGTTATTAGGTAAGTCGGCAAGATATAAATTTAAAACTTGAAAGATAAATTTACACCTGCACGACAACAACTTCAAGTTATTGGCTCCGTTGCCGGGAGTGAATTAATCTTTAATTTTTATTGATATTTTGGTTTCAACATTTGATTAGTTCTAACCATTAGGATTAGTGTAGTTTAAAATTATGTTTATATTCTTGTGTGTTTGCTAATTGTGTTTTGTAAACTAGACGTATTTATTTAACTGAATACGACGTATAATGTTATTTGACAAATTTTCTGACCTAGTAAGTTTATATAAAGGATGGACGGACAGACATTACTATGGAGGAATACATCAGGCTCGAGGAAGAAAAAGCTCAAAAACGTGGGAAAGTGTTTAACTGGGAAACTACTAAGTATGGTAGATCTGGTTATGAGGGAGAGATCTTCACGACCTCATATCCGTTGAAACTGAATTCCTAGATATAGTATTCAGTGATAAATTGTCATCAACTGAAACACTCTATTGTGAACCACACTGTAAGTTCTCTTAAAACATGATTGAACTTTCATATATCATTTGACAAAAATTCGACGATGACAGATTACACGGTAGGTTTTTGACAAAATACTCATTTTGCTTATAAAATAATTTTATACTTATGATTTGAAAACGGATTCGGAAAACGATAATGAACATGTATATATGCTTTCGTTTCCATCACCCGAGCCTACGGTCAGTTGTTTAAATGATTTAGATTTCTTTAAAGATTTTGAGAATGAATTTCCAGCCATTATTTACAATGATGTTCTAACGTCTAAATCAGATTTATCAACTAAACCCACTTTATGCCCTCAACATATCGATGAATTTGATTTGAAATATGAGACATCATTGTCTGAATATGATGAAGAGGAACAAAATGTTTTGTACTTTAATGATCTATTCCCTTTCAACATAATTTATCCCGATGATCTAAAGTTAGATAAGGATAATCATGATAATAAAATTGATATAATACAATCTTCGGGGGGTAACTTAAATACACAAGGGTCAAATTAACTTCTGGAGGAAAGTCACGATAAAATCAATAAAAAATTTAGTATGAAAAGTTTTATCATGGAATTAAATGTGAATATAGTGGCTTGGAATTATTTTGTTGCTATTCAATCTTATTAAGAATTTGTATGTGCCGTTTGGCATTCCGTTCGACCCTAAACGGTATTATAAAGATGGTGATTGTGCAAGAATGTTGCGAAGGCCAAGGTACGTTTTCTTTACTTTGATAAATCTAGGAAAATTGGTCTCCAAGAACAGATACGGCGTATTTAGGTAAAACCAATACGACGTATCCACTATTTTTAACCTGTGTTGACTAAGTTAACATAATACGCTAATACGGCGTATTACTCAAACACCGATACGGCGTATCGAGTTTGGGTATAAAAACCCAACTGATACGCCGGTTTGAGTTTTACCATAATTTTTCACTCTCTCACACACAAATTTTTACTACAAAAAAATTATTGGAGATCGTTCTTGATTTGATTCGTATTCGTCCTCTTCTTTATCTCAATCGTACGGTAATATGTTTTCCCCTTTTCCTTTTGATTTCGAATTGAATTAAAACTAGGGTTAGGGTTTCAATTTTTGTCTTTATGAGGTTATACCTAATTTTCCTAAGCTTATTGAGGGCCATCTTATCCCCTGCACATAATTAAGAGCTTTTGAGAATTGTTAATTGGGTCAAAATGGGTCAAAAGGGAACCCCCTTTTCGTTTTCAAATTGCAGATTAATATGACGTATCCACTCAAATGGATACGGCGTATTGACTTTATTTTACCCAAGCTAAAGACCTCAATATGGCGTATTCAATAAAAAGAATACGACGTATTGATTTAAAAAAGATATTGCGTTTTGATTCCCATACGCCGTATTAATTTCAACCTATACGGCTTATTGTCTGTATTGATCTTTATACGGCATATCCATTTATGAATACGCCGTATCCACCCTCAGAACAGGATGTCTAAAATTCTATAATCTTTGTACTATTCTTGTTGATTTTACATATATGGCTCTTCCACCATGAGATCAGAGATACTAGTACCTTAGGTACGAGGGATTGCAGTATATTGATGCTGATATAGCAGATTTTGAGACTAGGTTGGCTAGGATATACAAGAGAGAGATTCACAGGGTTTAGGTATTTGACTTTGAGGGATTGCCAGATTTGATGGCTGCAGGGTTGGGTACTAGGATGCTGATGGAGCACAGGGATGCTCAAGGGCAAAGTATGTTTACTAGCAGGGCCTAGAGGCGGCTATTTGATATTAGGGGGCCGTTGGTGCACGAGCTCATTCTGGAGTTCTTCAGTACTTTTAGGTTTGGAGAGGTTATACTTGATTTGGATACGCCTAGAGCTATACAGTTTCAGTTGGGTAGAGTTAGGAGGCGTATGAGCTGGAGAGAGTTTATTTTGGCTTTGGGATTACATTCAGCAGAGGAGATGCATAATGCTAGTTTTAGTTTATACTGGACTGAGAGCACGAGACGGATCCCCGACAAGGGAGATCTAAGGTATTACTAGGTTGGATTTCATCTGCTGGGGATTTTCTAGGGATTGCCCCTTCTTATACTTTGATTAGGGATCCTATGCTGAGGTTGTGCCACAGGCTCATCGCCTGTAGTATCGCTGGGAGGAGTCATACACCTTAAAAGGTGACCATGACTGATCTATCTACTGAGGGGATGGACTTGGGCTCGGGTCAACGTCCCTTATTTGTTGGCTCATACTTTGATGATTGTTTTGCTTCGAGGAAGGAGCAGGGCTATGATATCTGGCAGTATGTTGAGCGTTTTTGGTGAGCATTTTTGGACTCCTGACTGAAGAGAGGCTTCAGGGTTGACGGTTATCTGCCCCTGGCACTTCCCATTTATCGATATGGCCGAGTTGGTGAGGTTGCAGCTATGCATTGAGCTTGATAACACTTGGGCATGGGTACCAGCAGGACCTGCTAGGCAGGAGGGAGGTGTAGGAGGAGTTGCTGAGGAGGCTCCGATGGCACCAAGAGGTGGTGACGAAGATGAGGAGATGCCTCACGCTGTGCCACCACCACCTAGGACTCAGGGTGAGAGGATTGCCCGATTAGAGGAGGAGATGCATGATATGCGTGAGGCACTGGAGGGTCAGAGAGAGGTGCTGGATAGCATGGCTCGTGACTTTTCGAAGTTCTCCACATGGACTGTCACTAGCCTTGGACGATTGATGGAAAGGGCTGGTGTGCCTTACACGGGATATTTAGAGTCGTCGGTCGAGTACCAGAGACGCACCAGGCAGAGGACTGACAAGCCCAGCACTTCCACAGCCCAGCAGCCAGACCCCTGATTTCTTTATCCATTATCTTTTGATTTTATCCTTTGTACATTTATATTATTTGTATCATGTTGTACCTAAACGTAAAACTGCTTATCTTTTGACGTATATATTATGGTATGACAATTTTGACTTGTTTATGCATGATAGAATCAAGACTGGTAGTAAGTTCAGCATAATAGTTCGTGAATATGTTACGGGACCAAGCAGGTTATCCAAATCAAGAGCATAATTGAGAAGAGAAAGTGTTTACAAGAGTGTGAAAGCTGAAGAAAACTCTAACTTAAAGACTTCGCTGTAAACAAAAGTGCTTCCCGAGAGACAACCAGGGATTGTTATTTATTTTTATCGAGTCTGTCTTCCCAGACATCAATACAGCGTATCCGCTCCATACAATACGGCGTATTGATTGTCTGGACGTTATCGGTCATTTATTTTTATGCACTTTAAAATCATTATTGTCAGTTCTGTCAATACGGCGTATTCATGCACATGCTACAGCGTATTCAATAGACTGACCCGCATTTAGTATTTAGTTTAGTTTAAATTAACCATAGGTACCAAGATAGGAATGCATGTTTTTCCTATAATTTGCACAAGACCTCGCAGAAAAGCAAAGGAATCAACGAAGTTGGTAAAGTATCAATCATCTGGAGTCCTATGTGTGATTGTAGTCATGCTGGCATTCAGACGCATTTACAACACCCAATCTTGCTAATAAACTCAACATGGAGAATCTACCGAGCAAGATATCAGGGGAGTTTCTCATTCTAATTCTTTTAAATTCCCGTATTTAATGTTTTATCTATACAACGAGGACGTTGTATAATTCAAGTGGGGGGATGGGAATTAAAATGTATGCTTGTCCTATTTTTCACATAAAATGGTTAAATTATGCTCAAATTTAAAAAATTTTCAAGCATACTTTTGTGAAATTACTTGATACATAACATGCACACAATAACCCTTGTTAGATATTGTGAGGATTTAACCTTATCCGTTTCCAAACGTTTACCCAAATTCCATAAAATATGAGTGTGCCAGTGATGTTGTAGACTTTAGAACTTGGCTTGGTATATCTATTCGAGACCACAATAATGGGTACTATAGATTTAGATGGAGTAACTTGTTTAAATTGGTAAATTTTTAGGATTACACCCAAAAAGCCTTTACATGTTGTTTTAATTAATTAACTGACCACGGGTTAGTTAACACCCCGTAGAAACCATTTTGTTTACTCTCTTCTTAAGAGTAAGATACCCCTAGAACACCCATAGAGCCAATCTCTTTAGGAATTACACCAAACTATCTGTTTCGTCACACTTAACACCTAAGCCTAACCCCTGTTATAATATGTCTATAATCAGTGGGCTGTTGCTTAAAGTTAAAGTATGTATTATCCCGAGTCTTGTGTCAATTTCATCTTTGGTATGGGGGTTAGACGACGTTTGCACATTGCAAATGGCATGTTATAAAGTTGTCAAACTCTTGTAATTTTACTACCACGCACCTATTGGTACATCGACGAACGAAGAATACCGAAGAATAATTCGGAGTTATTATGATCGTGAAGATGGTGAAATTACATCGAGTTTCGTAGTATAGTATTAGCAAAAAAAATCTAAAAAAATAAGAAAAATCACAACAAAAAAAGAGAAGGAAAGTTTGAAGATAATCGCAAGAGCTTAGACTGAAGGAATTATATGAAGGATTGATTATTCGTTGATACGTCTTAAAAATCAACGATGTGGAGTATTGTATAAAGTGGTAGATATCGCCACTTGTCTTGTAAAAGTTTTTAAAGTATGGGATGATTGGGAAGTTGACCGTTACGGGAACGCCAACTTAGGTTGTTGTTTTTTATTAATGATCAAGACGTTTGTAAATAGTTGTGTCTTTATCATGGTAACGGTCGGGAAAAAGTGTCTAGCAACTTATATCTTGGACCTAATCTATTTGTTTTGAAATTTTTATTTAACAACAATTTAATTCCCTTTCCTAATCATTAACCATGGGTTAACGCGAATGAGGATGTGATCGAGCGTGCATGTCTATTCCGCCGTTACGGCCATGTATGCATGTCTCAGCTGCCTTGTTGATTTATTCCTACTGGTGAAAGTTAGAAGATCCATACCCTATATTACTCTACTAGTCCTACTCTTTAGCTTATTCGAGGTGGGAGTGAGCAGTCACATATGTCTATCCCGTCGTTATGAGTGTGTATGTGTGGTCTTTGTCGCCCTCCTGGAATATTGGTATTGATAAAGATTAGTTCACTAGTACAAAAAGTGGATTTGGTCACACATGGGCAAAATGGAACGACCACACATTCACATATTTATGTGACCAAAGGTACCAAAAAAGACACCATTTACTAATTAGTCACACATGAACATTTTTATCGTGTGACCATTAGAACTGTATTGCCACACATTCGAACATCATGTGGCTAAAAGTAACTGGTAATATTGTTTGGTCACATATGAATTTCGAACGTGTGACCAATACAAGTAAGCTTGAAGCATTGGTCACGATATACATATAAATAGTGACAAATATTTGTCACACACTTGAACAATGTGACTAAATGCCACATATGGTCACGTAACTTAATATGTGTGTCTAAAGTTTAGTTTGTGTTAGCTTGCCAAAAGCTAATGTGTTTAGTCACATTTACTTCTAACATTGTGACCAAATGCAATATGTCCACAAACCGTTTTGTCACACAATCAATAATATTCATGTGGCCCATTGATGATCAAAATCACACAAAATACCCTTTTCTTCAATTAACACCATATGGTCACACTTATTAACACTTTTGGTCACTTTATGCTTAGTTGTATGTGACTAAATACCCAAAACAAACATGCTTTGTGTGGCTAAATATTACAAAAGGTCACACAAACATCAAATTCATGTGGCCATTGGATGATCAATAGTCACACAAAATACACATTTCTTCAATTTAAACACCATATGGTCACACTTATTAACACTTTTGGCTACTTTATGCTTAATTATATGTGACTAAAATACCCAAAACAAACTGGCTTTTGGTGACTAAATATACAAAAGGCCACACTAACAGAAAATATCATGTGCCATTAGATGAACAATATTCACACAAACAATACACCATTTCTTCAATAAACCCTATGGTCACACTTATTAACACTTTTGGCCACTTTATGCTTAATTGTATGTGACTAAACACCTAAAAAAACATGCTTTGTGTGACTAAATATTACAAATGGCCACACAAACATAAAATTCATGTGGCCATTGGATAAACATTAGTCACACAAAATACATATTTCTTCACTTTAAACAGCATATGGTCACACTTATTAACACTTTTTTGTTCACTTTAATGCTTAGTTTGTAGTGTGACTCAATACCCAAACCAAACCTGCTTTGCGTGGCTAAATATTACAAAGGCATCAAACTTCAAATTCATGGGTCTTTAGTGATCAATTTAGTCACACCAAAATACACATTTCTTTAATTTAAACACCATAATGGCCACTTATTAACATTTGTCACTTTCTTGCTAGTTGTATGTGACTAAATACCCAAAACAAACATGCTTTGTGTGGCTAAATATTACAAAAGGTCACACAAACATCAAATTCATGTGGTCATTTGATGATCAATAGTCACACAAAATAGACATGTCATCGCATTAAACACTATATGGTCACACTTATTAACACTTTTGGTCACTTTATGCTTAGTTATATGTGACTAAATACCAAAAAAAACCAATAAATTCATAACAAGAAAATAAAAAAGGATGTTAAACCCCAGCAAGAATCAAACCCGCGACCTCCCTTATAGAAGTCAAGCAGGTTACCATCTTGCTATAGCAACCTATTCATTAATGTAATGCATTTCCGTTTTAATATAGAAGTTTAAACTTCATACTTTTTGGCTAGTAGCTTAAAAAATGCTTATAAAAAAGGATGTTACACTCCAGCCAGAATCGAATCGGTGACCTCCCTTACAAAAGTCAAGCGGTTTACCATCTTGCTAAAGTAACCTATTCATTAATGTTATGCATTCCTGTTTAATATAGAAGTTTAAGCTTCATTGTTTTTTTCTAGTAGCTTAAAGAGTGCTTATAGAAACTGCTTATTAAACCGTGGCTTTTTCTCCCTCTGCTTAGGCAATGTGCAAGCTGCAATAACACACAAACCAGAAAATAACATCACAAACCAAACAGACTAATACATCAAATTTCATAAGGTTTTAAAAAGTACATGATTTTCACCATTATATAAGTCACCATAAAGTTTGATTGCTAAACAAAACACAAACAAAAGCTAACATCTAAAACATGTTATAACATGATCAGCTTCCACATGACACCTTTCTTTTCCCCTTTGCCTTATCTGCACAAGTTTTTGATTTCCTGGCTCCCATTTTCTTTTCAATTTCACCCCATGTAGTAACACTTGCTAGTCCCAGCACACATCCTGTGACTTGTACATGGCTATACACATTTGGTTTGTTTTTCTTGCAAACTGGTACATATTTACCTTTAGACATTGCAGAGTTAGAGTCAACAATGCAATCCTTGTCTGTGTTTCTCTTGTCTGTGGTTTCCATGTCTGTGCTTTCATTGTCTGTGCTTGGAAAGTAGTTCCATGATAGATATTCCTCAATTGTGTTATATCCATAAGCATCTAGCAATCCTTGTGTTGATGGCCCATAAAATACTGGAGCACTTGCTTTTTTTGCTGCCCATCTCCTGTCATCTGAGCTGTCTGAGCTAATGTCAATTATTTCTGCAAAAGAAAATTAAGTATAATTAAGCAGATAATATCCTAACCAAAACACACATTTGTCAATCAAAATAAGCAGATAACACAATATAGAAGATAACATCATTACTTCATTAACCAAATACAAACCATTCTAACATAATAAATTCAGTTACATGCATATTGTTTTATAGTAGATTAACATCTACTACCATTACATAAGGACCAAAAAACATAACATCATAAAGTAGATTAACATCACTATCCACTTCTAAGCTTCCTCTTCCCTATCTTCTCTTCAGCAAAAGTCAGCAAAAGTCATTGTATCTTCACTCCAAAGGTCTTGCCTTTAATAGCATCCTTGGTTTTAGCATTTGCAAGCCCAAGTACACAATTTGTTATTCGTACAGGGCTTTTAACAATGAGTGTTTTAGTTGATGCTTGTAGCTTAGCCTTAGACCCACATGCTTCTACTTTAGCCTTAGAAGATGCCTCAGATGCTTGTGCTTTAGCCAACATACATGCTTTAGCCTTTTCAATATCTTTCCAAGAAGGTTTTACATCACTCTCATTATATCCTGATTTTGAACCCCAAAACCTGTCATTGTCCTTGTACTCATCTGACAAATAATGGTACCATTTGAGCAAACTCTTAGGTGGTTCTGAAGAGTCATAATCTATCTCCACGAAATTGCTAATTTGAGAAGTGCTATATGAGTTTGAGTTGTTGTTGTCTGAGCTACTATCTAAATTCACAACAATATTTAATAGCAAGTTAACAACAAAGTCTGAGCTGAGAAATGGGTTGCTACCTATCCTAATATCCTTAGAAAGATCAAAATCAGTTATTTGGTTTTCACAATGAATTCTAAAACACTCCTTTATAATGTGGCTAATGCATATGGGTCTAATTTTTTAATCCAAACACCCCTAAACTGCTATATATGTGTTTAAGAATATAAGGGGATTCGAAAAAGGTTATCATTCTAAGAAACATGAGCAGATAAGCAACACACAACAACACATATGAGCAGTTAAGCTTGAAAAAAACATATAATGGACACACATTAGCAGAGAAGCTAAAAAATAAGCAAAAAAGGAAATAAGGGAAAAAAAGAAGATAATAAAGTTACCATTCTGATTTGCCATGTTTGAAATTAGGGTTTATGAAAAAGTGTTTGGGATTAATGTAACTGAACGATTTTGGTGGGTGAAATAAATTAATGTGTGTTATGAATGGGTGGAAGAGTTTAAGGAGGTAGAGGGATAGTTAGGCGGTGGTAGGTGGAATGAATTAATGTGTGTTATCATTAATTAATGTATCAGTTCAGTTCTTAGCTTAGCCGTTTTAACTTATCTTAGCAGTATTAGGTTCAACCTAGCAATATGAACTAGTTTAACCAGTTCTAAACAACCATTACAGCTGACATGCCTGGCAGCACTAACTATTGCCTGGCAGTACTAAATGAGTTCAACAATACACACATATAAACCAAACAGGATGTAAAAAATTAATAGTTAAAATGAAATCATTCACAAGAGTATTTGCATGACAACTTGAGCATGACATGGTTCACTTGGATTTTCGTATCACAACACCTCCACAGTCCTTTCGATAGTAGTCATATCGTGATTCATTAGCCAAGTCACGTCGATCTACAAGAGGCAATACGATATCATTGCGATGGTGAATGACAGTACTAAATTCCTCATCGACTTCGTCATACGTATCTTTGTAATTCTTGGCAGATGTCTTAAAGACAATAGACAATTTTTTATCTTTCGGGTCTTTCACATAAAACACTTGTAGTGCTTGTGAGGCTAATACTAACGGATCAACCTTGTCGACCAATGTATACCCAAGTTTATCGCTTTTCACACCACCAGATTTGTGATTAACCCAATCACATTTGAAAAGAGGAATTTGCCTGAAACGGTAATCTAGTACCCATATCTCTTGTAAAACCCCATAATAAAATGCTTTTCTTGTGGTTGCAACTTCTTTGGATATGTGAAGATCTACTGCCTCAACACTAACCCCACTGTT
>BQNB010069183.1:2636-29885 GCA_026074375.1 Tanacetum coccineum | reverse complement strand
TTTCACTCAACCTTTGTGTTGACTTTTTAGCATGTTTATCTTAGGTAATTGAGCAACTTAAAGCACGGAGTGAAAGCACGGAGTGGCACGGACTTGAAGATGGCTAAACTGTTATCATTCAAACTTTATGTTTTCATGTAGATTTGGGACCTCACTTTTTGTAAAAACTCTAATAAATAAATGAATGATAACTTATCTTTTAAAAATGTCTCTTTCGAGTCATATCTATGATTATGACTGCTGTATTATGAAATAATACCCCAGATTAGCTTTCGCTGCTATATGTAAAAATGGGGGTGTTATACCCTCAACATAGTATACCTTTAAGATAATAACGTTTCCCAGCTGATAGTCACCATACCCCATAATCCTTGCAATCTGGTAGTTCCCGAATGTAACGGTACCCAAAAATTTACTGACAAAGTTCATGAGCTGAGAGCGATTCTCTGTCATGTGTTTCGAACAGCGTCTAGATACCAGAGTACAATCTGGACAACCTGTCATGACAAGAGAAGAAGACGATGGAATATCTGTTGCATTGGATCCCCAAGTTTGATTGGGTTCCGAGTGGTTAGCATTCTTAGATTCTACAATCTTAGCTATTTTACTCGAACCTATGTTTTTAACATTTTTGGGTTTCCTGCTATAGACTTTTATCTCTAGTTTTTGTATTTCATCTGAGTGGGAAGTGGTTTGCTTAGGAGGCACTACGTTAGTTGAGGTGATCCTAGTTAAAGGGCACGAGTTACCAACTATAGTGAAGATTCTGCCTGTTGGTTTCCACTTAAATCCTACATCAGTGAATACATGACCCGTAGGTTTCCAAATATTTTGTTTTATATGTTTCTTAGCAGATTTAGTACGTTTATTCCCATTTTGCACAAGATCAAGAAGACATTTATCATGAACACCATCAAACATAGATTTATTACAAGTAGCACAGAGAATTTTAGAATTCGCTTTTGACAGTGAATGCTTAACATCAACATCACAAACAGGTTTAACAACACGATTCACTTTATTCACTTTCCTAGGTTGGGCTTCTACTTTATTCTTCTTGTTCCTACTTGGTGATTGCGAGATCCTATCATTCCTTTTATTGCCTGGAGGCTTTGATCCGCAATTACTAATAGAACACTTCACTCCTGTAGAAGATAACACATGTGTGTTAGAATCTGATGTATTTGAAGACTCTACCTATTTAATGTTGCTTGAGGATGTGAGAGGTTCAGCAAACCTAACTTTCTTGACATTGTTCATGGGTTTGACAGTAACCTTCTTAGCACTAGGTATTATCGCATTAGGGCACGTATCTTGAACATATACAAGCAACTCCTGAATTCTTGTGGCATACTTACAGGCAAGGTCTAACTCGCTATCTAAAGGTTGTTTCGCCTTAGCTTGTTCGACTATTTCCCGAAGAATATTAGCTTGTTCTTGAGTGTTCCTAAGATAGTCTATGTGAACTTCCCTATTTTGCAATAACCTAGGAGGCAACGGTTCTAAATCAAGCTTGAACATGCCTGGAGCAATAGTGGTGGCAGAAGGTGTGTGAACAACATTTTCAACAATTTCTTTCCCTTTTAATTTTCGTAAATCATTTTTCAATGATGTTATCACAAAAACCTTATCTTGATTTTGAGCTTTTAAATCCTCATTTTCCACAGATTTTAAGTTCAGTTTGTTAATTAAAGAGTCACTTTGTTCTTTATGACGAATACGTGTCTGTTTGATCGAGTCAAATTGATCTTTAAAAACCTGTTTCACATGATTTATTTCATTACAAAGACGCTCGTTTTCTGACAGTAATTTAGCCACACTATTTTCCAATTCCTCATTTATGGGCTCAAGTTCACATTTATCATGATTAACATTCTCTTCCTTAGTATTCTTACTCAAAGATCTGATGGTATCCTTCAACTTACAAATGGTCGTGTCTTTATCTTGTAGCCGAGCTTTCAAATCATTGATTTCAAAATATTCTTGAATTTCAACACCATTATGATTAACACAAGATTCATCGTTTTGAAAAACTTCCTGTTTCAATTGCATTGAGACTTTGAGAGAAATACAATGTTTTTCAAGTTGTGAGTAATTTTTCAAAAGATCATTATAAGCTTGTTTTGATTTGGAAAGCTCTGCATCAAGATTCAAACACTTTTCACACGAATCACATGTTTACATTTTTATATTCACATAATCATTATTCCAAGACATAGAATTTATCACAGTTAACAGAACATCTTGAGACATGATTTTTTGTAAGAGTCGGTCATTTTCCAAAAGAATTTCTTTCTTAGCAATTTCCAAACATTGTTTATCAACTAAAAAGACTGTTGAACAGCCACGTCCATTTGGTCAAAAATTGTTTGTACTTCCGTTATTTCATTTAGAAGATCTTTATCAAACACATTGAAGATGTCTTTTAAAGATTTTAGAAATGGAATAATTTCATTGTTAAAAAATAGTTTTGTGAATGTTCAAACCCACATTCATCACCTTCTCAAAGCATAAGGTGTTGTCCTCCTTCTTCACTCACTGAGTCAAACTGGGTGAAATGAAATATAAGCTTTTTAAGGTTTGCATTCACCAACCCACCTTAGGTAGTTCACTATGAACATCCACTATAACAGGTGGTTTGCAAAGAATGTCAAGTGGATGGATTGAGTATAATGAAAACCAAAACGCTTTGCTTTCAGCTGAATAATTCGTGTTTGTGGAGAAAAACGTTTTCTAAAATCATCAGTTAGTCTATTAATTTTTCATAATCAAATAGATTTTTGAGATATTTTCCTTTCAATAACTTCAGGATCCTTTGCTTTTTAAACATTTTTGAATCGACCTCTTATCTTTTCCAAAATCATGTTTCATCAATATCAATCATAGGACACAACAACATGTGTATGAAGACATAAACAACACCATCATACAAGGTTGGTTTTATCCGCTAAGCTTTCTTAAGATAAAAAGGATTTTGATAACCTAGAGCTTGTTTGTGGTGTTATCATAAAACGCTTGTGGCTTAGTTAACATGTGCACTGTTTGAGCAGATTGACCCACATATAAACAATATTATCAAGTTCCCTAATCTTCTTTTCCAAATCAATTTCATTTTCCATATATTTATTTTCTTTTTCTTTGGATTCATTTTTGAAAACTGTAAAAGTTTTGAATAAAGATTCCTTTTCTTTGATTTGTTTAGAAAGATTTTGCTCAAGTGAGTCAATTTGTTCTTTGAGTGCAAGTTTCTTCCCCATTAAAATAAAATAATCATATCGATCCTTTTGAAATCAATCATTTTTCATTCATCAACACATAACTAACTTAAATCAATATTAAGGATGTTATTCTAAAGTTTTGACCTTTCCTTTATAACTCTCAAGCACAGCGTTATTGATTCATTATTCTGTTCCTTATTAGTCTTTTCCTAATTATTCACATGATTAATCATTTGTTCGACATTTGTTCAATCACAAATAAAATCATTGAATCTTGTTGTGCTTGCAAATTAGTATCTTGAATAGTTGCCTGTTGTGTTTCTTGCAAATATTAAGAATACAAAATGATATTGCTATCAACTAATATCTCATTATCTATAAAATCCATAACTAGTATTGTTTCAAAAACCTATAATGCATGCAACTCTTTGATTATCCCAATATCATTCAGATACGTTTATCAAATTAGGTACCTCGAGATAACGTCAGAACCATAATTAGAGAAATGTTTGGCCATAAAGAAGAGCTTGTGCAGTCGAGAGATCACACAATTAAATCATAATAATCAAGATTCCTCCAGTCTGGAAAGCAGCATTGTGAGGAAATTACTGTCAGAGCATGACCTTGCTGGAATTCCTGGATCTGCAAGAAATGCTAGTTGTTCCTCATCCAAACATTTGTCTACTTCCTGAGCATTTGCTAACACTTGCTTTCTCTTATACCACGCTGCATTCCTTGGTTCACTTAGGCTGAGTGAATTAGCCTTGGAGAAGGTGTGTGTGGGTAGTTTGGATCTTTGCCATATGTCCTTCACCTTGGCAGTTGTAGCATTTAACAACTCTTGCATGTCCACTTGTAGTATTTCCCCTTGAACTAGTAACATTGCCGTAATAAGTATTACCAGAATAATTTTGCCCTTGTCTCCCTTAAACTTGTTGCACTGTAACCCTACCATCTTGAATAGTGGCTTGGTTTCTTAATTAGAGGAAGTTTCGAGTGATTATTTGTAGAAGAACCTTGAGAAGCTAACAACTGTTAGAAAAGCCATTGCTTTATTGAGACAAGCAATTGGATCATCTCCAGGAGAAAACACAAGAACAGCAAAACCTGAGTCTACAAACGGTGACTCGGTCATAAGTTGCGTAAGAGATTGAGGTGATTGATTCGCAACTTGTGGAATAACTTGAGGAACAATTGAGGTTTGATGATTCATTTGAGACTGAAATGTATGTGATGGTGGAATGGATGAATGATTGAATTGAGTTTGTGATGGATAACGAGATTAGTAATGTTGATTGGGTTGAATTGATGCATGTTGTGATGGTGAAAATTATTGTGAAAGTGGAGATTGTTGTAAGGAGACTTAATAAATGTTGAAGTCAGGTGGTGTCATCTGCTGATTTGCATGAATCACGTGGATCTTGTAATTGCGTTCACAGCATAATACGGACTAATCATGTTGCATGGAGTTTTCGTGTTGTTCAATGATATGCAATGAAATTGAACAAAGTTGGCGCGGTATGAAAATCTTTAACAAGCCTTGACATCAGTCACGGTAAACTACTCCCCATTCAGGTGGAAACGATTAAGGCAACTTAGGTTATTAACCTAAAATGTGCTCCATTTTCCATCTTATAACGATGTTTATATCATTAATCAGCATAAGTAAATCGCAAGTAATACAATGAAGTGATTCCTCCTATGATGTGAGTAAAACTTTATCAAATGCAACCATAACAGCTTACACTCTTTTATCGCTGCTTTTTTGTCAAAGATGTACCTTGCATCAGTAATTAAACTCTCTCCCATAAATATTTAGCAACTCTGTGATGATTCACAAGTGAATAGATATCAGCAGGAAGACCTGTGAAAATGAATATTGTATCCCCCCCCCCCCCCCCCCCCAGCTTTCATATCATAATCAGCTTGAATTTTCTCAAGCCGCGATAATTCACAGCATATTTTTTGTTCTGATCCACACCGTATCTCCAACGTAGGCCAAATGAGAGGACCATGTTCAACTGATTCAAGTATCATTCTTCCATGTTCTCTATTTTGCATGTATAATTCCATTCTACTTTTCCAAGAATCATACAGGTCTTTGTCCAACATAGGTGGACGATTGTCAGCACCGGAGAGTATCATGTACTCAGCAAGAGTATTCTTTTGTCCAAGTGAAATAATTGAATCCATTTCAATGTGATAAGATAAATGATCGTACAGTGATTGGAGGTTGTTGTGTTAAAAGAGAGTTTTGATTAATGAGTAATAAAGGCGTTTTGGAATAAAGGATTTTACAATTCTTGATAAACCGGGAAAACAAGTTTTCACGGGATTTTACAAATCAAAGAACAACCGTATAATTCTCCTAATGAACGTGTATAGTTCTCCTTAGTAAAGCGTATAAATCACTCAAGCAAAACGTATAAATCACCTTCACAAAAGGAATGTATAAATAGCCTTAACAAAAGATCATGTATAAATCGCCTTTGTAAAAGAGCATGTATAATTCGCCTTTGTTAATTGAGTGTGTATAATTCGCCTTTGTTAAATGAGTGTGTATAATTCGCCTTTGTTAAATGAGTGTATAAATAGCCTTCATACACACGAATGTGTAAATCTCCTTAGTTAAATGACAGTGTATAAATCTCCTTTGTGATAGACAGTGTATAAATCGCCTTTGTAAGAGACAGTGTATAAATCGCCTATAGAACCAAACACGTATAAATCAACTATAGAACCGTAAATAAAATCCCAATGCCACTACGAAACCAAAATCAAAAATCTTAAAAGACTCACTTTTTGACATTGTTTACCCGATTTTTCTTGTACTTCTTACCTATCTAAGACTATTAGAACCTTAAAAACATAAACTTTAACGTTTTTGACACGAAAAATTTGAAATCAAGATTCTTGGTACAAAACCCCTTTTTTAACCAAAAAGACTCAAAAATGATATTTTTTATGGTTTTTGAAAGATTTTCTTGTACTTCTAGTCTAAACTAAGATAAATAAGAAATAAAGTTAAAAGCTTTATGGTTTTTAAACCCTCAAAAAGTGAAAACTTTTTTATGGATTCGAACCACACTACACGAATAAAAATGAGGAACAAATGCACATAAAACCTTCACAAACACCCCCATGGCTCTTGATATCAATTGACAAAAAACGTGACAGATTTGAGGACATATAAAAACCGTGATAGATCTGAAAGATACGAGACCTACCGGACACAAAAAAATAAAATCGACCTAAGAACAGAACTGTGGTGATGATACCAATTGATAGAAACAAATAATCATAGATCCGGTGGTCTTGGTAGCTCAAAGATAGAGATACCCATGTTTAGAGAGAGAAAGTAGAAGGAGAAACTTGTGTGTGTAAAATATAATAAAAGTAAAAGTATACAAAAGCCTCAACCCCTCTATGGAAGCCATAGAGGGGTATTTATACCACCACACATTACATAAGAACCCTATATTGACTATACTAGTCCTTGTGTACGGTGATATGGTAAACAATGGTAATTCCATAAATGTCGTCACGTAAAGTGAATTCCTAACAATTTACATTAGCCGGCCTTGGACCCTTAGTGGGCTTATCCATGAGCCTTGAGCCCGGTTAGCTTTCTAACTTAAACTTATAACTTACTACGAGCTACGACTAACTATATTGGTAGTAACCGACACTTTTTCTATTTCCTAACAGAGGTCAAAGGTTGTGGGGGTGCTTCAGGTCAGATCTAACGCCGGCGGATGTGTTGAAGATGGAGGTGGATTATGTTAGTGATGTATGTGTTCTTAAAGATTAAGGAGAGATATATGAAAGTGGGGTTTTAATATTCGAAATTGGGGATTGGAGATTTTTATTTTGGTCGAATTTATTAAATGGATGCTAATTTTGTTTTGGCTCAGATTTGGGAAAAAAATGACGAGTAAAAGAAAATAAGATAAAAAGATATTTTTTATGTTTTGGCCTTAATCTGAAAAATGTTGATAATGGTAGAGTGTTCTTGATATTTTATATAAAAAAATATAAATTCAAACAAAAAATAGAGCAGGTTAAAGATAAGGGTATTTTAGTCATTTTAATTCGACAAAGGGCCAAAAGTTGAACCAAACCTTCGCCACAGACTAAAAAAACAAACGGACCTTTTTAGCAATTTCGATCACTACATCGACCGGACCAAACGTGCAATTGCCAAACCACAAGAATCATTTTTCAATTCTCTCTATTATTAATCTGTTAATATGAAGGACGTGCAAAACTAATGAAAACCTAGCCTTTAAATGCTTGTTTGATTTATTACGTTTGTTGTAGTTTTTGTCAAAAATCTTGCCATTGTTTCGACACTTTGAGTACTTTTATTGTTGTAGGCATTGTTTAGGCATTTTAAACGGTAGTTTATGTAGGTCTTATGTTAGTCTAATTTGATTACCAATATGTAACCGTTGCTCGAAGTGGAATGCAAGATAAAGGCGGAAGTGTCAAAACAGGCCTGCTAGACCTTGTTGCACTAAAATAATAATTGTCGTCATTCTATATGGAATAGGACCTTGATTTTTTTGCATGTTTCTGACTTAGTGGGCTACAATTTTGTAGTTTATTGCAAAGATTGGGGAAGCCTCCTTCTTGGACTTTTTGGGCCCTAAAGTGGATGAATAAATATGAAATTAGCATGTTTGTTGAATTTTTAACTTTATGGTTCTACTTGCTTTGGATAGGACTAAAATCAGTGTGGAGCCTTTTAATTTATTTTTGTTGTTGGATTCTCCCCGAGTTGGACCTCATAGGTTTCATGCTGGCATATGGAACCCGACATAGTATTTCATCGGTTGAGGTTTTGCATGTCGAATGTGTTTAGTTTTATTTATTTGTATTTTATATTTTGTTGTGACTTGTGTAAACTACAAATTGATATTTAAAATAAATGAAACTTAAATATTTTCCCAAAAACTAAATCTTATGATTTAGTTAAAACTAGTTTAATTAAGTTTTGAAACTTAACTAATGTTTTGTACAGTTTTATCAAGTGTTGGTTTATACAGTAATTTTCCCTCCCATGGATGAAAAACGTAACACTTACATTGGTTTATAAATCTTTTAACAAATAATTTGCATGGATTTTAAATTATGATTCAATCACTTGTGTTATCTATAACCAAGATGCAATCTATGGGTCTGGTAATCCTTTAGTTTTCTCCCATGATAAAACATGCTGCTTGCATTTGTTTTTCTTAATGATTGAAAAAACATAGGTTTTAAACCTTTGAGGGTTTCAATCTAGGATTTGGATAACCTTTAATCTTCTCCCATGATAAAACGTGCGATTACATTGTTTTAATAAAAGGCTTAAATTTTTAATTAAGTTGTGTGTTGTTTTATGTATTGTCCATAATTTTATTTCATATCCACTTAGGTTGCATATTAGAATAGTAATGGGCATCTTGATAAATAAAAATTAAAACAATGAGTAGACTTAAATAAATAAAATGTTTTTTAACTGTGGTACAAAGAATGAATGCATGCTTCTTCGTACACTTTTTGATACACATGTTTTATCAAAACGATATATAGACCTAATTTTTACGTCATTGTCCAGCCAATTTGCTGAGATCACTTGCAATTGCCTTTTACTCTGTGTGAGACGTAGGTGAATTGCAACCCACGATGATTATCCTTTATATGTGAGACCTATAGCCATTTTCACACGTTCTCAAATTGGATGAATTAATCAAGTTAAGCATGTGAGATTGTAAAACCTAAAAATTTCAATAAGTGTAAAATTACCAAAATACCCCAAATGCAAGAAAATCTATAAAAGTTTAAATAAATTTTAGTTTAATTATAGAATTATGAAAATACAATAATAGCAATTCTGAAATTTTTGTAAGATCAAAATAACATATGTATACAAGGAAAATAAGTTAAAATGATAATATATATGATGTATAGTATGCCTAAATTATGTTATAATAAATAATTATGCATTATTATTAATATAAAATAATATAGATAAAAACATAATAATAAGAAAATGATAAAAATCTGATTTTATCCTATTGAACAATCACCAGGGAGACTCTTAATTATATCTTTATTTCATTTTCATTTGTAAATTCTTTAAAAACAAATGCACCGAACCCTAAAATAATAAAAGAGGGTGGCATACAATTTTTCCAAGGCTTGTGCGATTTTTCTAAGATTATTTGAAGGTTAAGGAGTGTGGGAAAAATAGTGGGAAGCTTGGGGAGTGCTTGGTTCGATTTTGATTATTGTTTTGGGTTCGAAAAGCTCCCGGGTTCATAAAATCATAAAATCATCAAGGGTCATCAAAGGTAATTTTATAACTCATGTTTCATCATATTAATATGTATATACCTGGGGAAAAATGTTCATGCAATTTATTTGATTTTAATAAATTGAAACATATTCGAAAACCCTAAAATTTGGATTAAATATGAAATCGCATATACAATATTTGAAAATTTCTTTTATATATTTCTAAGGTTCTTTTTTCATATCACATAATAACTCAGAAACATTGTTGAAAAGATTTAAATGATTCGAATATTATTGGGGAATTTAGTGTGTTTGCCGAAATATCGAAAATAAGGGAAAAAGGAGAAAAAATGGTTAAAATGTGAATTAGGGTTAGGGTTTTGTTATTTTTTACAGGTGCAATAAATGCTAATGATTGGGAAATAATTGTGTTTGAGGTTTGGAAAAATTAAACTAGGGTTTTGTGGATTTAATTGTTAGCCGATTGTGATATAAAAAGTATAAGGACTTGTTTTGTAATTTAATGAAACTATGGGTCTGTTTTAGAACAGTTATAATTAAGTATAATTCTGTATAAAAAATTTGGGGGTATAAAATGTCATTTTGATATTATTTTTGGAATTAAAACGGATCACTTACAATATATTAAGTAATTAGAAAGTAATTAATTAAAATAGAAGGACTGAAATTGTAAATTCTGAAAGTATAAAAGGTTTGGGTTAGTATTTAATGTTATAAAGTATAATTTTAGTCTATTTGAGTCTATGAAGGTCTTTGTTTGTAATTAAGGATTAATTTAAAGGATAATGTTTAAGAATTAATAAACCAAAAGGACTAAATATGTAAATTATGTAAAATTAAGAGGTTATGACTTTAAAATCAGAAAATAGGAAGGTATAATCTGAATAAAAATGTGAAACATTGATATTTACCACTATTTCAACCTTAGAAAATTTTTTGATTTGTATATTAAAACCCTAAAATATGAGATGTTGTCCATAATTTAAACCCTAAAGCTAGTAAGGTTGACATATAAGTCTCTAAGCTATTCAAATACTTAATAGAATCTCAATGATGAATATTACTAATTTTGGAAACTTAACTAAAAATGGAAAGTTACTAAAAATGGAAAGTTACTAAAATGAAAGTTTTCTAAAAATGGGAAAGTATAACTTAAATGATGGTTTTGTAATCCCTGAATTCATCATTTCTTAGGTTCGGTCAAGAGGAGTGATTTTGTGATATTCCTGTGGTGGTTTACCTCTTTGATTATTTTTTGCTTTTGCCTCGGATAAGGTACAGATATTTTGACTCTTAATCGTAAGGTTATCTCATGACATATTCCTCTCATTCTTTGATTCTTATGTGATTTGCTTCAATTGCTCTGAGCCATTTATCGTTGTTCTCTTATATGGATCTGTTATTATGTTCTATTTGAACCCTGCAATCTACCTTTGAAATTGAACCTTTCATTGAACCTTTGCTATGATCCCTTTGAAATGAACTTTGATATGACTTTGCTTTGAACCCTTCAGTTTGAGAACCAAGCCACTATTTGTTTCCTAGCCATGAAGGTAACATGGCCGTGTCATTGATGCACCTTTGGCATGACTCATGTGTGGGTGAGTGATTTCTCACACCGTCCCCCATTTGATATTATATGTGCACTATGAAGATTATTATTTGTTTAAGGGGCGTATGGATGCATCCTAGATTTGTTTTGTATTCGATGGATTATGACATTATGATATTTGGATATTTGGTGACTGATGTTTGGGTGCAATCCACGTCTTTCACATTTGGAGCTAGCTACTCCATGGTTACTATGATATGATTTGTTTGGGCTTGGTAATTGGACTTGATTTGATTTTCTGATTCATCTTACCTTACACTATGAATTGACTTCTGATTTGTCTTACCTTATATTTGTATTCCTTTGATCATGTCTTGTGATATCCTTTATACCTTGTATCGTATCCTTTGATTTTCTGTTATCTTTTGCTTTCGATTATATATATCTGTTCACTGGGCTTTGTAAGCTCAGCCGCACTTTCTTTTCCTGCGGCAGGTATCTAAGCTAGGAGCTGGGGTTGCTTTCAGGCTATGAGTGCTGAGTGTGGACTTACCCTAGAGATCTTAGTTTTGATATATGAATTGTTTCTTTTCAAGACATTTGTTATTTCGTTTGGATATGTCTATCTTTGAGAACTTATGTACCTTAAGTCATGTTGACTTATTTTCCTTTGGTTATTTATTTTTTAATTTAAGACTACCGCTGTTTATGCTTGTGTTATGATTATGAATGCTTTTGATGTCACACCATATTTGTAATACTTCTATCCTTTTGGGTCGGGACGTTACAGAGATCCTTAAGCTTGAGGCAAACATAGGACTAAACATGCTTACATGAAACTAATTGCATGTTTCACTAGATTGCCCATGGTCCTATAAAGATCTAAGAGTTAAATATGTAATGCAATTAGTGATAGTCGCCTGCCTATTGAATCTATCATTGCTAGCAAATCAACTAATGTGATAGTAGAAGCTCAATGTGGATCTTAGCATTTCTACAAATTAATTGTTTTTATTACAAAACTTGGGTAGTTAATTTATAAAAGGATTTAATAATATAAAATACTAAAATTAAACTTTGTTAAATTCAATTAATGTTATTATGTAACGTAAACCGTAAACAAGAGTTTGTTCTTTTCTTGTAGAAGGCAAATTTAGTCTTAATGCGGGTGTTACGAACTCATAAAGAAGGTTTACTACTCCCTAGGCAGTGTACCTAACCGTTGTAGTGTAGTATAGGCAAGACTCAGGGTTGTTATCGTTCTCTAGAGGAATATGTTGGGAAGGCTCGAACAGAATATAACAAAGGTCTAAGGGATTAAGAGAACATTATTTTTGGTATTTTTATATTATATGAAAGCAAGTAAAATTCAGGTTTGAGAGGTTGGTTTTGGTTGTAGCTAATTAAACTAATAATAAATCTAAACTACTTTGGTGAAAACTTATATGATAAACTAACGTATTTACTTAATCATGCACTACTCCTTAGTTTGCTTCTCTTAATCCTATTGCTTTGTCACACTTGTGATGATTTGTGTAAGTATTTCCTAGGTCATGAACAGATTACACGAACCCGCCGTCTATGTAATATTCTGTTAAGGCAACGAACAGGTAAGGTAGTATGAAGGCTATTACAAGGCCCCTAAGAGTACATTACATGCATTAAAACACTTAAAAGGGATCAACCATATTAGGGGTAAGGCAGAATAAAAACTGTTACCGATGGTATTATTTCTACACACTCGCGTTTCCCTAGACGTCTATGCTAATGTAATATTTTATAGCCAGTTTTCTAGAGCCTAACGAGCACATCTATCATAAGAAGCAATATTAAAAGGATCTACAAACTATGATTCATGCAATCATAAGTAAATACTAATGGATCTAGCCTAGCATGTTAAAAGGAAGCAAAGAACAATAATCAATCAAACAACATATAGACATATTGAATGATAAAAGATAGAAAACTTTACTTGATTAAAACATGTGTTTAAGGCTGATACAAGAGGATTTTGACACCTTAAAAATGACCAAAATAGCTGCTATAATTGATTTTTAATAATAGGATTCGTTTCCCAAAAGTTACACACTTAAAACCCTAAAAACGAGTTTGTATATATAGGAAAACGGGCGCGACGGCGTCGTGTTATAATCCTGACGCCGTCACCCAGCGGAATCTTCTAGGGTTTCTTTAAGTCGGTTAGATCCTGAAGCCGTCGCCAAAATTCTAACGTCGCCCAAGTCACGTGTATTTCCTCCAAAAGCCATCCAAGTGCTAAAAACATAAAAAAGAAACGATTAAGTACATAATTTGGGCATATTTGCACGATTTAGGGGGTTAATGACCTTGAAAAAGTGTATAAAATGACACCTCATCAAGTCTGTTTTCCTTGTAAGAAAGAGAGAGACCTATTCCTATCCTTTTTCCTGCTCGAGAAAGTTATATTAGGAACGATTGAATTATCCTATATCTAATCGAACTCATAGCAAACTTACTCATGAAATCGTTTTATCTTATAAAATTCAAAACGTTAAATACGAGTGCACATCTTATTCTTTCAAGTCGGTTTCATTACCCTTATTTAGTTTTGAAATCTTTGAAACATACAAGACATTTGAATAACTCGAGTACACATTTGTATAGCTACCAGATGATAACATCTTGATATAATCGAGACACCTTATGAGTTTTGATTAGAAAAAGAAAATATCACCACAAAAGTGGTAAAGGCAATAACTAGCATGATTTACCTAGTTGTTTGCTTTAACACAATAAAGTCGCTACACACCCTTGCGGTAAAGTATGCTAATTAAGGAGGGATTTCATGCCAAAATTTCAAGTTAAAAAATAGCATAGATGGCTTATCCATCATCTATATAACTTGACACACTTCCTTAGATATCTAAGTATATGCTTACTAGTCCATGCGACTCACATTAGCAACAATGTGTAGACATTATAGATAAGGAAAGTCAATAAAATGCTATAAGCTTTCACTAGTGAAAAAACACTTTTAATGTTTGTCTAATCAATATGGTTCCAACCTAGAAAGTAAGCAAGACACCATCGTGTTATGGAATAGGATGAATTCCATTATGTCTTGATTGAACTTTTAAATTTGTTAAAATCTCTTGAAGCTTGTTATTAACAAACTAGAGTAAGAGCTGTTAATGTATTTTGTATGTCCCAAATGCGAACAATTTATTATTGCTCAAAATGTTGAGTATTGGGAGAGCAGTCTCTTCTTACAAGAAGCAAGTGGGAGCATTCGTAGATCTAGAAGAGATTCAATAACAAAATACACAACCTTCAGAACACACTAGCGAAATCATAATGAGGTTGACCATGTAAATGTTAAACCACATAATGATGAAACTCTTATTCATAAATCCACAAAGATACCTCAAAAACCTGAATGATATGGTTTTTATATCAATGCTGAGGAGTATTAGTTAAGAGATCATTGTGAACCTGCTAACTATAAAGATGCATTGTCAGATCTTAAATTTGATAAATGACTCAAAACTATGAATGATAAGATGTAGTCCATGAAAGATAATCATGGTTAGAACTTGATTGATCTTTCAGCAATAAGTTAAAATGAGTTCTTGTATGATACCAATATGTTATCAAATAACACCATTTGAATAAGAGATTCTAGTGAGAGAAAGTAGTGAGAAGTAAAAGAGAAATGGTTCTGGCATATAACAAGATAAAAAGTTTATACATACACACACCTCTCCCACACATGGGATATGGGTATTTATTACAAAGAAAAGGCATATTGGTCTAGCTAGTAGACCTAAGCTCATGGACTAATCTAGTCTAATTAGCTAATTATTATTACATGTTAACAAAGGTGAATGGCCAAATAATCATCACTTTTTATTTCCAACAATCTCCCCCTAAAGGGTGATTATGTCAGGCGTGCCCTGAATAGCTTCTCATCTTCTGATATGTCTTGCGTTGATGAAGCTTTTAATCCTTTTCATCTGATCATGAGTGTTTAAATGGTTAAGTATAGCATATTCCATTTTCAGAGATTTACAATTTCATCTTCTGTCAATCTTGGACCGATTCGGTCAAGGTTGTTGTTTATCAACCTCTGTCGTATTCTTGAGCTAACACTTTCCAAAGTGCTAGTTAAAATTTTCATTACTTCATCCATTGCCATGGACCTCTTTTTTGAATTTTGGTTGTCATAAATGACTCCGAACATAGGTTCGGTTACTGTCGTGTAAGGTTCTATGACTTCAGTTCTAGGCACAGTCAGCAACGGTCTTGTCATATTTAACTTTAACTAGTAGCTTTTGATCCCTAGCTAGAACTATTTCACCCTCCCCACCAAAGCTTTTTTTCATGAAATCCTTTATAGGTGTCTTCTAGTCGTCATCATCTGACTGCTCTAGGTAGAGGAATTCAATATCATCAAGTTCCAGCATACTTAAATCAACTTTAGTAATTGTATACCTCAAGTTGTCTGCTCTTATAACATATATGGAAACATAGTAATGTACCCATCTTTTGTTCGTCTGGATGCCAAGAATGTTCTTTAAATTTTTCTTGGAATACACGTATTTTTTTTGTTGAGGTTGCCCTTTCCTAAGCTGATACATTGTCTGCATAACTTTTGGTCATTGTGTAATTCTGTAAAGAGCTTCAAATTTGTATTCTTAAACAATTTTCTTCTTGAAGTGATCATTGTATCCTATTTCTTCCAAGTTCTTTGATGGTGATGGGTAAATCTTGAAGATGGATTGAATCAGACTCGAATCATCTCTTTTCAGATATGTCAAGTCAAAGTTTTGGTAATCACTTTGATTGATGTTAGGATTGGTTCAGAGTTTGACAAATACCCGTTTCCCTGGTTGAGATACGCTTAAGCTATCTCCAGTACCCATAAACTCTTGAGTCACTCCAACTTTGTCCTCCTGTTGCCCCTCATTTCTTGCGGTTGACGGTTTTTGAGAAGTTTCATTATCGTTCTGAGCCATTTTGCTTTCTAGAATCTGAACAACCACTTTACTGATTTAACCCTATCTTCATATCGCCTTTCATGGTCTATGTTTCCCTAGACTTTTGCACGTTGGTTTCTTAAGTGTTTGTGTTTCTGGTTGGCATTGAAGAAAAGTCGTCTGTTGTGCATGGACGCTTCGCTTTCTCCCTGTCATGTTGATCATCATCCTGGTGATCATCATGGGGCCTCTTGCGAAGTGCGTCACCTCTACAAGTTTGTTGCAATTGTTGGATATGATATCCACTCTTTAGTAACTCAGCTAATAGCCTTAACTGTTGTGTCTTGAGTTGTGGTTGAGTATACATTCTTGTCAGGATTTCTGAATTCATATCTTCTAATGGAATGTCTTGTGAGGTCTGTCAAGATTAGATGAGGGTGGTTGTTGTTAATTGTATGTGTGTTGTTGATTGTAATTCTTGACAACATTTGTAACTACATTTGGTAGAGCTTTTTAAACTGAGTATGCTACTCTTATAAATAGCGTCTTTATGTAATGCATTGTTAGAATTGCATGCATATTTGTTAATTCTTGATCAAGTTGTAGTAGAGGTGGTTGCACAATTGACGCTTGTGTTGTCTTGGGAGGATATGGTTCTTGTGCATCTACTTGTTTATCAGGTGATGATGGGGGTTGTTGGTTATCACTTCTCGGGTGAGGATATTGAATAAAGTCATCTGAAGTCGGTGGAGTTGGCGGTTTGTCTTCATCCCATCTGATTGTTTTTGGCTTTATTTGTGATGGTGGTTGTACAATTGATGTGGATGAGGTAGGATGAGTAGTATGCACTGGGATTGATGTACCTGTAGCAAGGTTTATGTTAGTAATAACAGGTCCTGCACCAGGGTCCCTCAAAGGACTTAGTCTGGGTGCACGTTTGTCTTCCCAGTGACGTAGAACGTCATGTGCTGACTGAGTCTCTAGAGGTGTAGGAATGGGTGTATTCTGCTTCTCCCTAGCCTCCAAGCTAAATTGACTCTCTTCATCATCCTCATCCTTATCTTCATCATCATCATCATCAGTTCTGGCTTTGTTAACCTCATCATCACCTTCCTCTTCTTGTGTAGCTTCACTATCTTATTTATGTTCGTAATAATCATCGATCTCTCTACCTAGAGTATTTAGACTATTGTATTCTTCTTCTATAGTCTCAGCTACTTTAACTTTCTTTCCCTTCATCATCGTGCTCCTGCTTGACTCTTCAGCCATACTTATGTTCCTAGTCCCTAAGCATTAATTCATTTCCAGGCGTTCCACTGGGTAGAAACCAGTCGTTATGACTATTTTGTAAAAACATATAATCCATCATAACTACATGTCGAGTCAATAATGCATTAGGAATCGCCATTCCTACATTATCCGTAGTAGCATTTCTCTTGTATATATTATGGATTGGTTCATCCATTTCTGCATGGGTTCTTTTGGCGATCCGTTGATGCTTTAACATGAAATATTTGATCATCAACTTTATGTGCCTTACAAAAGGAATGCTGGTGTTACCCCTTTTCCATATGCCCTCGACATGTACGATTAGGTCATCCTAAACTAATGTCGCGTAGTCTATATGATGATTATAGACTACTCCACACAGCATTTGTAGTGTGCATAATCTGGCAATGTCAAGACCAGTTGCCTTGGATGTTGTGCATCTGTTGATTATGGTTAAGAGCATTTTCCAAGATTAAGGTATGAACTTTTTCTCGAATGTAGAAATGTTGGTGAAGGGCGTCTTGCTTTCATCGTAGTTCAGTTGTCGCAAGAAGTCAATCCATTCGAAATCAGATGTTGAGACAAAAGGTTTTTCCGCAGTAGCCTGGAAAAGTTGCAGCACAATGTGTGATAGCCGGTAATTTGCCCAGGGTTAAGTATTATAAAATATTATGGTTTTGTATTTTTGAAGTCTTTTGATCTTGTCAGTTTTCCTGATGAAAGCTAAAAAGTTGACTTATGTTGACTAATTTACGTAAAAACGGTTTTGGTTTAACTGGGATTTTGATGGAGTATTGAGTTCGTAAATGAATCTCTTTTGATTCATTTTTCTGTTTTAGTAAGATTTTGAGGTTTTCTGTGCATTCCGGGAAGTTTTCCCGCGATTTACGAAAACTCGTCACGCAGCGCGTACTGGCACGGCGATTTAATTAAGTGTGGAGGTTTATGAGGTTGGGAATGTGTTAATGGGTTTATTGATTTAATAAATTCATAATTTTGAATAGTAAATTGATTTAAGTGTTTAAATCGTCATGAGTGTGAGATTTAAGGTTTATTTGAAAATGGTTGTTTCCGTGGATTTTGGTAACAGACTGTAGCAGTCGTGAAAAGGTGAAATTCTAGGAAAATGCAAGTTGTCAAAACCTATTTTGAGGTTGAAAGTGTTTTTAAAGTGATGAGCAAGGTTTGATCAAGTTTTGTTAAAAATTTCGTATTTTTAGTCCGGAGTCGGCTGGTAACGGCTCAAAATGGATTTTGGAAAAGTTGCAGCACAATGTGTGATAGCCGGTAATTTGCCCAGGGTTAAGTATTATAAAATATTATGGTTTTGTATTTTTGAAGTCTTTTGATCTTGTCAGTTTTCCTGATGAAAGCTAAAAAGTTGACTTATGTTGACTAATTTACGTAAAAACGGTTTTGGTTTAACTGGGATTTTGATGGAGTATTGAGTTCGTAAATGAATCTCTTTTGATTCATTTTTCTGTTTTAGTAAGATTTTGAGGTTTTCTGTGCATTCCGGGAAGTTTTCCCATGATTTGTGAAAACTCGTCACGCATCGCGTACTGGAACGACGATTTAATTAAGTGTGGAGGTTTATGAGGTTGGGAATGTGTTAATGGGTTTATTGATTTAATAAATTCATAATTTTGAAGTAACATTGATTTAAAGTGTAAATCGTGAGTGTGAGATTTAAGGTTTATTTGAAAATGGTTGTTTCCGTGGATTTTGGTAACGGACTGTAGCAGTCGTGAAAAGGTGAAATTTTGGGCAAATGCGAGTTGTCAAAACCTATTTTGAGGTTGAAAGTGTTTTTAAAGTGATGAGCAAGGTTCGATCAAGTTTTGTTAAAAATTTCGTATTTTCGGTCCGGAGTCGGCTGGTAACGGCTCAAAATGGATTTTTGAGCAATCTAATGTGATAGGTGTCATGTGAATAACCCAGGTTTATGGAAAAATGATTTTTAACGCAATGAAAATATTAACAAAGTTCGGTTGGCGTTTTAAAGATAAGAAAATGTAGCTTTTAAGTGATCCCGACACGAAAAGAAAGACCCGAAACCTTCCCTTGGATTCCTTGTAGACGTGTGCAAGCAAAGGGAACAACAAGGCTAAATTTTAGCTAAGTTGTCCACCCTTTGTACACATTTATGCTTCCATTCACCTCATTTTCACATACATGCACCTTCCAAAAATTTGAAAACAAAAAATATCCTCTCCTTCCTTCCTTGTGGTTTCGACGAGCACACACACACATACACTTTTGATTTTTGAAGATTTATCAAGAGCGGGGTTATAAGAATTGATAGTGGGTCGTTATTGGTTGAACACAAGTTATTTCATAAGGTTTTTGGGTCATCTTCTCCGCGTCCAAAACTCGAACCAAACTCATCATTTTGTAAGTTTTTCTAAAACTAAAATTTTATTGTACTTCTAAGCTTCTTATGGTATGTTAATGCTAGTTGTACAAGTTGATCGTCGAAAAGGTTAAGTCTTGATGTTTAAAAAGGGGTGTTTGTTCACGTGTTATATGAACAAAATAATAAGGGTTTTGAGTTTGAACATCATGGTTGTTGTGGTAATTTTTCTTTTTGTAAGGATGATTATTTTTGAGCTTATGGCTTATTCAATAAGCTCATAGAGCTTATTTGGTTTTCATTGGGCTTCCAACATGGGCTTGGCCCATTGGTTTTGTTCGTTGGGCTCGGTGTGGGCTCGGCATGGGCTCGATTGGTCAACCGAGGCCCAACCGAGGGTGCGTTGGGTTATGTCCGGCCCACCAAGGGTCCGTTTGGAATGGTAAGGCTCGATAAGGGTGTGTTTGGTTACGCGGCCCAAGTAGGGTACGTTTGTTTGTCACGGCCCAACTTCGGGTGGGTTTCGGCCCATCCAAGGGTCCGTTTGGTTTCGTTTGGGATGGGCTCGGCCCATTTTGACCTTGGCTTATTGATTTTGGACTTATATTTTCAGCTTATTCGGTTTAAGCTTTCTTCGATTATGACTTATTTTGAGCTTGTGATTTTCGGCTTATATAAATAAGCTTATAGCTTATTTGGATTTCAGATTTATATATTAAGCTTATAGCTTATTTGATTTTCGAGTTATGTAAAAAAGATATATTCAAAGAAAAATATATTTTAAAAATATATTATGAATAGTGGTGCATTGATTCGGCTTAATGGACTCAAGGTCCATTGGGTCTTGGTATATATATTTTGGGTTTATGAAAAAACATATGGATTAAGTTATGATATCGGGCTAAGTATTTAAAGCCGTAATGGGCCTTGGGGCCCAATATGAAGTAAGTGGACTAATGGATTTGAGTTGGATTAAGAGAGATTTTTGTTGGAATGGTCGAATGTAAAGGGATTATTTTGTTACGAGTTAATAATTCATGATGAAAGTATTGATGTTGTCGGAAAATGACGGATTTGTGAAAAGTGTTCTGGTTAAGGTTTAAAACCTTGGGAAAAGTCGTAAAGACGTACGGGTCATGCCAAATTTTTGAAAGAGTTATATACTTAGAGATTTTTGCTAAAGAAGATAAAGTTTTAATAATTTAATAAAATATAGTTATTTTACTTGGAAAACTTATGACGAGTCGTTGTACCCTGTTAGCCCAATAAACTTGGTAATTTCATAACCAACTTCACCTTATCACATATTTTTTGTTATTTAATTTACTTCATTCATAAATTTAAAAACTTACGAAACGTCACGTAAAACGTCGAAATTAATAAAAACGTAAACGTAATTAATAACTTTTATTCATACATTAAAAACATTACATAAAAAAGTACAATACGAAAATAAAAATACATAACAATTACAAAACAAACAAGCTAAAATTACGCCGCATTTTTTTTTTATTTGAGCCAAGTGTTTCGATCAAAATCTGTGTCGAAGGTTTTGATGCGCTGTGATGATATGATCCACTCTCATAACTCGTTGACACTTGTTCTTGCGATTCTATAGGCGGGTCATGCCGCTGATGGTGCTTCTCGGGGAACCATCTGGGAGATATCGCATAATTTTTATATTTTCGAATCATATTATGTAATATGATGCATGTGTACATCATACTAACAATCTTATCTTTTCTTAGTGCTCGTGCGGGATTGGCTAGTATTGCCCATTTCTTCTTGAGAACACCAAACGCTCGTTCCACATCTTTCCTTGCCGATTCCTGCTTTTGCTTAAACAAAATTCGCTTGTGGTCATCATTAGATGGTTCTGGAATCGTCTTAACGAGCAGCGCCAATTCAGGATATATCCCATCAACAAGATAGTATCCAGATGGGAACACACATCAAGGGGGAACATTTATTCTGTCAATTTTACTAGCAATTATCGACGATGCCTTTTTGATTCTACAAAAACGGAGAGAAATGACATAAAACTCACTAAATACTTGCTTAAAAATAATTTTAAATTTAATGAGTTTAAATTTTGTAATCATCAAAAAGGGGGAGATTGTTGATAGAAATAATGCCTAAAAACATTATCAATATTTTTCACATCTTTACGTTTTGATAATCACAAAATATAAAAACGTTCAATGTAAAATTAAACGTAAACAAGTAATTAGTAGTAAATTTTTATTTCGAAAATTATATCACTTCAATGTATGAATAAATAAATGCTTAATGCATTTTATGATCAAAGGAAATTTTTATTCAACCTCACACTTTTATAAAATGTTGTAAACATCTTTATACATTACAAAACATTTTCTACAATTAAAAGAAATGTTTTATTCAAAATAAACATTTTGAAATTTAAATTTTTAGACCTAAAACGGCTAGAAAATTCCAGAAAATTCTCCCTATACAAAAGGACAAAATGGGGAGCGCCTCCTTAAATACAAGGGAGGCCCCCTTAATTTTAAGGGGATCGCCCACCTATTTAAGGGGACCGCTCATAGACTGACGCTCCTTCAGTTTGTCCTATAAATACTGGAATATTCCCCACTATTTTATCACCTTTTGCACTCATTCTTTCTGATCTAAAACAGCCCACACATCTCATTAAAATCGTTTGATCATCTAATCATAAAGCTTTGTTTCCATGTGATCCAAGCTTAATTCCTCAAGTGCAAGAGAAGAATACTTTCATCATCAAGTGAAGAAGTATTACACCTTTGTGTGTTGTTGCAATCTTATTGCATCCATATCATAACTTGTAAATCATTTGTAAATCTTGTAAAGTTGTGTAGTTGTTAGATCTTGGTGATTGTTATAAGTATAGTTAGATCTTGGTGATCTTTCCTAGTAGTGTTAGTTAGGTGTGATTATAGTAGTGGCTTGGTGAAGTAGTGGTGTGAAGAAAACTAAGGTGTGAAGAATTTATGTAGTCGTGATCAAGTCGTGAAGTCAAGTTGTGTAGTGAAGTTGTGAAGTTGTGGTAGATTGGTTCTAGCTAAGATTAGAACTCGACATCTAGCTTAGTGTCGGAAATCAAGATAAGCGAAAGTTGTGTAAGGTTTTCTCCGCCATAAGGGAGTTTGTTGACATAATGAAGAAAACTTTTGAGTTTGGTTCTCGAGGAGTGTAGTAGGGCGAAGAGGTGCTTCGTTACCGAACCACTATAAATCCTCGCGTTGTGGTTTGATTGTTCTTACTCTTATCTCTTGTCTTACCTTATTTGGTCATACTATCCTATTAATTGTTTAGATAAGTATATTGTTTATATTGTGCAAGTGTTGAATTCACATAAAGTCGAATCTAAGTTTTTATTAACAAACATAAACATTAAATAAAAAAGCAGTAAACTATTTAACCCCTTCTAGTTTTCCACAAAGGTAACCGTTTTGGTAAAGATAATAGTTTTGTTATGAGATAACGGTTTTGGTAAAGATAACAGTTTCGTTATGAGATAACGGTTTTGGTTAAGATAACAGTTTCGTTATGAGATAACAGTTTTGGTAAAAGATAACGGGTTCGTTATAAGATAACGGTTTTGAGATAAAAAGTAAAGGTTTGGTGATAAGGAAAAGGAGGTTTTGTAACGGTATTAAGAATCTTGGTGTGCGTAAAGACGAACACTTGTACAATAAGGCAACTTTGTATAAATATTAATAAGGTGTCGTAATTGACTAGGTCATGGCCGGGTACTGCTGTGCGCTTGCGTTGAGATTATTTGTGCGTTGAGATTGAGATTTGTGCTGTTTGCATTTTGCTATTTGAGGTGAGTTCTCGTAGCCCCATTTTTACTGTTTTTTCCGTTGGGGGAAAATGATACTCAAATATGTTTTGAACTGTTTTGAATTGAATTGTGCGAAATGTGGTTTTGTTTTTAGGACAAGATATGTGCTTATGATTGCTATGTGAATATTATGTGTTGCATGATTGTTTGGATCGGAGGGGTACGCCTATCCCAGTATTTGTATGATTGTTTAGATTGAATGGGTACGCCTACACAGTATTTGTGTAGTTATTGGAGCGGATGGGTACGCCTACCCTGGTATGTGTGAGGTCTTGCCCTAATTTAGTGCTCCAGCTCGTAGGCCCTTTAGGTGCGTAAGTGACATATGGTGATTGATTATCGGGATTGCTGGGTTGTGTTACATGACTAGCGGGGATGCTATATCATGGGTTGTTTGCATATATATTCACTGTCCTTGTCCACTGTTTTGAAATATTGGCACAACTTTTGGGTTTAAGGTCAAACCTACGAGCTCACCAACATTATTGTTGACGTTTTCGAGTATCATTTTCAGGTGTGTTAATTAAAGGTATATAAATGGTGTTGGAAGAGCAAAGACGTAACACAAGGGGACTGGGTCGAGATGTGTTTTGATTATTAAATTATGTCCAGTCTTAACTTGTAAAATTTATGTAAAACCAAGTTTCATTTCTTGTAAATTGTAAAGTGTATGATCTTGTATCTTGTGAGCGAGAACGAAATCGTTGCAGTTACCCTGTGATTTTCGCCACTTGACGGGATTGCAGATTGGTCAACAAAGCCAAGGTTATAGAGAATGCTAGTTTTTATAAAATAAAATAAAAACGCAACTATAACCAAAATGAAGTCTGTTTTAGTAAAACCTCGAACATGGCGGAAGTCAATTAGCCCAAGCAGTTCATGATATTTTCCTAAATTACGCATAGCCTGATCAATTATGCTTAATTCATGAAGGACTATGAAATGATAGGGTTAGTTTTCTAAAGTTATGTTAGAGAGGAAGGGGATGAGTGAGTAATGCGGCCGACCAGAAAATGATATGAAGTAAAGTGTTGAGAACACTTGCGATTGTCCGAGATTGAGATCATATTGAATATTAGGATTGCCATGCTGCCTAAGTAGAAGTATGCCTGCCTTAGAATTTAGTAAAAATATCGCGGGTAGCGATGTGATTGATTGATGTTGGTCCCGTGCTTCCTTAGTGTATGTATTTCCATGTTTCCTAGGGAATTTAATGGAAAGGTCACATACGACTGAGAATTGAGGATACGCTTTTGTGGATTATGTGCTCGACCAGTTGTACCTGTTCGGTATCGAACTTGGTCGGTGTTTATTCATTGTTCGTATTTTCTCGATATATTTAATATATATATATATGTGTGTGTGTGTGTGTGTGTGTGTGATGTTGGTCGTGCTTGCCTTAGTGTAGTGCATGTTGCCTTGGGAATTTTAGTGGAAAGGCACAGGTAGCGACGTGAATTGAGGATATATATATATATATATATATATATATATAGGGTTACGAACGTCTAATTTTGAACTATATAATGATTTATATATGTAAGCATAATGATGCTGATAATTTAGATAATAATATTTTATACTTATACTCTTTTATCGTGTTATCACAGGATGTCTACCCTAGTGTTTGTTGGCCCAGAGATTTCCACCCACGCTGACGGAGCTCAAAGCTCCCGAGTGCCCGTACCATTGCCAGAGGATCCTTATGAGGCTATTAGGCATGCTTATTTAGTTGGGACGGACACCGAGTCCGAACCTTTTGAGGACCCTGTTGAGACTTAGACGCCTGAGTCACCCCACATTATAGCATCACCCACTTCACTCCATGATAGTACACCACCCACATGTCATGTTGAGGAGTCAGAGGGTTCTGACACGTCTGGTGCGAGATCCACGTCATGGATTCCACTACACCACTTTCACCAGATCACCCACTTACCCATACTACACCCACCTTGGTTCCCATTCTCTATAGAACCACACGTATGGTTGTGCGTGTTCCGCCTGCGATGTCACCGGGCCTCTCTGCCAGTATGGCAGAGGTGGCAGCTATGTCCGATTCAGTGTTCCGTAAGAGGTTTAGGTCTTCTTAAGAGATTTCACCATATTCGTCACCGTCAGACCTTCCTTTACGGAAGCGTTATCGGGGTACGTCTGAGTTAGTAGAGGATGAGGAGGAGGAGGATGGTGAGGAGGAGGAGGAGGAGATGGAGGAGAGTTTGGATTCTGATAGTGTGAGCGAGGACGTAGAGGACGAGGGTCCTACTACAGAGGATGAGGATCCTGCTGCAGGGGAAGAGGGTCTTGCTGCGGGGGACGAGGGCCCCGGTATAGGAGTTGAGAGTCTTAGTTTAGGTGGGGATGAGGTTGTACCTGAGGGTTAGCCGCGGGAAGCCCTAGTTGTGGAGACAGTCGTGGGTGAGCCTCTAGGATTGGGATATGGGGCGTTGAGACCCTAGGAGATAGCATTGGGAGAGGGCCGGATACCTAGTGTATTTGAGGTAGGTCAGAGTTCTGGATCTGTACCAGAGTCTGAGAGACCAGAGAGAGTGTCGGCACTTAGGCAGCCCACACTTACTACATGGATAGACTCGAAGGATGGTATAGCTTAAATTGATGTTCCTGCTTACCCACCACCAACACCACCTGCTCAGACACCGCCATTACCCGAGTGGTTGCCTGGTACACTTCCTATTTATCCAGCACCTTCTATTGTTACTTTACCTATTTCATCACCCATGATACTACTGTCCATTCCATCGCTTGTAGCTTTACCCGCTACGGCTGAGACTGGGGGATTTTTGACCAAGTTGGGAGCTCGAGTTTAGATGCAGGAGGGATTGATTCGTGATCATATGGTACGATTGGAGGAGCTATTGCCTGCTTTGTTTGAGAGGTATGATAGGGACATAAGAGAGTTATTTATTAGGTCAGGGGCAGTCAGGGATGAGATCTTCTTCTCTCAGAGCTATCATTTTGAAGTAACCACAGATTGAAGAATCAATTTACCACTTACCAATGTGTAGGATCCCTATATCATTCGATTAACACAAGAACACACAAGATTAGACTTTAAATTGACTTGTATTAAAGAAAAACAAGGAACAATGGTGTGGCAACAAAACACACAAAAATGAAACTCTAAATATCTAAGTTGCTCTTTCTAAAAATGAAAGAAAAAAGGCTTTATATAGCCTCTCTAGGGCCTTGGCCTTTGGGCTATGAAGGGCTTTTTCATTAATGGCCCGTTTACATAATATTACACGCTTAAACGAGCTAGACTTTTGTCTTGTATCTTCGAGTGACAAAAGCTTCTTTGTTCGGGTCCATGTATGTGATCCTAACATAAATGCAGGTACACAAGATCATGACTCAAATTCAGAAGTGGATGAGCAAGTGATAGTGGTTCCTTCATTTCCTTCTAACAGTTTTGCAGGTCCTTCATCAAGCAATGGTCCTAGTGTTATGGAACGCAATGCAGATTATGCAGAAGAGCTTGCTAAGCTTCAAAGACAAGAATATGAAGCTAAGGATGCAGCTGCACGATACGGTTATTTGTTCTCATAAGCAATAGCAGAAATACTAACTCAAGCTGAAGCTGCTGATAGGGATCCTGCTGGCATTGATTCTGCTGGTGGTGTATCTGTTGGTAGTACTTCTGCTGGTAGTGATCCTGTTGGGAATAAATCTTCATATGACTTAATACTGCCAACAGTACTAAAGGGGTTAGTACTGCCAGCACAAGGTTAGTA
>BQNB010069182.1:23130-33586 GCA_026074375.1 Tanacetum coccineum | reverse complement strand
ACTTTTACGTGTTTACTTGTCGGGTTTTCCTTGTTTATTAAAATTTTAAATTTCATGGTATTTTCATGTGGGTTTTACAAGGGTTATTTCTGCCAACCCTCCAAAGATGTAACTCACAAGGACCATGAATGCAATATCCTTTATAACATTCGGGGGTGTTTTTGCCAAGTTTCCAAACTGTTAACACACCACATGGACTTAAACTGAAATAAACATATAACCCTTGAGGGACTAGTTGTGACACAAACCCAAAGTTTAAACCTGTTTTAAAAACACTGTATATCTTCAACATCATTTCCCGCCAAACTCCTAAACCCCAAACCTGTCACTTTCATACCTCGTTGACCCCCCATAACACTCCAAACCCTTCACTCTCATAAACCCCACCCCCCACATGGTCCTTGTCCACGGTGGCAATCCAAAAAACCACAATTCGATCAAGGGTTTAGATTTGAGACCTTGGGCACCAAGACAATCCAATGGCCAGGATTCGTTTGAGTTTCTACTCTCACAACAAACACAAGACGGGCATTTGTCTCTTAAAAGAAGCACAAAGACACAAGGGATAGAAGAAGACAAAAGGCAAAGAAGAGAAACCCTAGCTAGTAGTTTTTCTATATAAAGCTTTTGTAAGCCATTGTGCCAGGGAGTTAGTTTTTGAGGTGTGTAATTTTTTAAGTTCAGTTTTTAAGTTTTTAAGTAGTCAAACTTTATGTACTTGTCTCTTTTAAGATTAATGGAAATTCAGTTTTATGTTTTACTTTTTGTTCAAAGCTCTTAAGATATCTTAAGTCTTTTAAGCTCATACAAGCCACTTGATAATCTGTTTTAAACTGTGATACAAAAATTTGAGAAAAATTCAAAAGAAAAAAAAGCTACTGTTTGATTAAGCTAAAGGATGAATGGGCAGAAATGGATGGCTCATTGGTTGCTTAGTTTAGCTTATTTATAAGCTTGGGTAGGTTTTAGAGCTTATTTAGGTTCACATAATCCTGTTTTGAGCAAGGATCAAGGTATACTTCTTTTTAAATTTTAGCTTATTTTTACTGTAGCATTGCTTATTGTGGCTTATTTTCAGCTTATTTATGTCTTTTTGTGCTTATTTGTGTTTAGTTATGCTTAAAAATGCCTTTTAGTTGCTCATATTTCATTTACTTGTCAATTGCTTAAAACTGCCTAGATAAGCTTATTTCTGTTGTTAGCTTATTAGTTTTTTAAAGTGCTTATTTGCCTGTTCTTTTTACCTTATTGTGCTTAACCATGCTTGTTTAATACTTGTTTTTAAAATTTAGTGCTTAATTTAGTCTTTACAAGTGTTAAAACCCGTTTTTAAAATTATAAAGGGGTGTTTGGGTTAAGCCCAAAATGGGTCAAAATGTTAATGTCATGGGTTGGTGTCACTTGGCCATCTTTGGTTAAGTACATTAAACCCATTTAAGCTTGTTTTCTGTTTGTTGTAAGCAAAAAAGTGAAGTTTTAAGTTGTGTTCAAGTTAGCTAAAAATTTGTTAAGTCAAAAGACACTTTACACAGCTTATTTGATTAAGCTGTGTAAAGTCCTTTAATACCTTTGTTTTGAATCCTTATTTGAGTGTCTAAACAAGTTTTTAAAAGTGTTTTGAGTCATTTGATTTCCTAAGTCAAAACTGCCAACAATTTGGTGTCACCTTTTAAAAGAAAAAGCTCTTTTTCAAGAACAAAAACCAGCAGGTTTAAATTGTTTTTAGCAAATGAAATTTTGAATATAAGCTCTTCATAAGCCCCTTTTAATCTGTTTACCATTTATTTTTCAATTTGAGCTTATTTGACAGCTTATTTTAAGCTGTTAAGTTAAGCCCTTTTTTTTAGTTTATTTGCCCTGGTGCTAGGGGCTTATCTTCAAGCCCACTGTTCTAGCTTATTAGGGGACCTCAGCTCAAGCTTTTGGCTTTTCTAAAAAGCCAATAAGCTCTTTTATAAGCCCCTTTAGTTGTAGACTTTAGTTTGGCCTCTAGGTAGCTTAAATTTAAGCTCAAATTAGGCCTTTGAATTTTTTTAGCATAGTGTAGGAAAATAGCTTAATTTCTTTTCTGGTTTATTAGGTGCTTATTAATGGTTGAATTTAGCTCTTACTTGCTTATTAGGATTGCTAGTGGCCTATGTTTGCTTATTGTTCACTTTCCTTGCTTATTGTGTGTTAACAGTCATTAAGTAAAGCCACTTAAGCTTTTAATCTCAATATAAGCAAACTGCCATCAAAAAGCTCTTTTTCCAGCTTATTTATAAGCATTCTCAAAAAGCTGTAGTTATGAAAATGTTTATGCCATCGTGCTTATCAAGTTGTGTAAAAAGTTTTTTCTATAAAAAAAGAGAGTCTAGGGGAAACGGTGGTGTAGGCAAAGATCGACCGGGTCTCAACTCTCAATACTCCTCTTTTTAACAAAAAGCTCCTTAACGTTGTTTCCCTTGGGTCTTTTCATGTTAGACCCTTGGGCACTTTGGTTTTTATGGTAGTTTTTTGCCCATTAGCTTTAAGGCTCTTTCGAGCTTATTTTCGAGCTTATCATAAGCTGAATTTTGGGTATTCTTATTTTTCTTAGGTAGGTTTTTGGGTAATGTTATTTTAGTATTTTTTTAGATTTTAAAAATGGTTTAGTATTTTTTTTATAATTTAATTTCATTAAAAGTTTGAAAAAATTCATGAAAAAATACAAAAATTATCATAAATATTTTTATTTTTTTATGGGAAATTTTCTTTGGTATATTTTACGATAGGAAAAATAGAAAAACTTTCGTAGGGTTAATTTTTCAATCTTTTGATTTTTAAAGAAACTGGTCTCGGTAGGATCTTGACTTGACTCGTTTTTGGTTAAAACGACACTACCGTTTCGTCTAGTCTTTTTCATTCTTCATTATTAGTCCCCTAGAGTAGTTTAGAAGTAAAAATTTCTTTGTAGGGTTAATTTTTAAGATTTTAGGTTTTTGTAGGGTAAAAATTTCTTAGTCCCCCCCGTTTTCAGTCTAGTCTCGTTTTTCAGCTTAATTTCATAATTTTTAGGTTTTTCTCAATCGTTTTTGTTTGTTATTGATTAATTTAGCTTTCTACTCTCTCAAATCATTAATCTCATTCAAACTCCAATTTTCCGACTGTATCGATTCTCCAGCACAGCCTCGTTGGGGATAAACGACCCGGGGATATTCTATACTACTCCTCGGTTTCATTGATTGTTTTTTTAGATTATACTTATTATATATATTTTATTATATATATTATATATATAGTTTAAAAATACTCAATCAGTTATCCTCAACAAGTTACCCGAAAAACTTGGAGACCCCGGCAAGTTTCTCATTCCGTGTGAATTTCCTGGAATGGATGAGTGCTTAGCCTTGGCCGATCTTGGCGCTAGCATTAATCTCATGCCATTATCCGTGTGTAAAAAGCTTTATCTTCCGAAACTAACTCCTACTTGTATGACTCTTGAACTTGCGGACCGTTCGATCTCCCAACCGATCGATATCACCGAAGATGTCTACGTAAAAGTAGGAAAGTTCCAATTCCCGGCCGACTTTGTAGTCGTTGATTTTGATGCCGATCCCCGAGTCCCTCTAATTCTCGGGAGATCCTTCTTAAAGAGCAGACATGCCTTGATTAATGTTTACGAAGGAGAATTAACTCTTCGTGTTGGAAAAGAAGCCGTAACATTCAATCTTGATCAAACTTCGAGATACTCCTCTAATTATGTTGATAATTCGGTTAACCGAATAGACGTCATTGATATGGCTTATGAGGAGTATTCTCAAGAAGTTCTCGGTTTCTCCGATGTGATCGCGAGTGGCAATCCCACTCTTTATTATGACCCGATCGTTTCTACCTCTTCTTCGACCCTCACTCCCTTCGGGGATAGTGATTTTCTTCTCGAGGAAGTCGACGCTTTCCTCGCTCATGAAGATGATCCAACTTCAATGGAAGTTGATCTCTCTTATTACGACTCGGAGGGGGACATTCTTCTTCTTGAAGCATTTCTAAATGATGATCTATCATTACCCTCTCCCACTCAAGGAAATTATCCTAAAATTCAAAAAGAACATAAAGTTTGTGAAGCTAAAAATGATAAATCTTCAATTGATGAACCTCCCGAGGTCGAACTCAAGGACTTACCTCCTTATCTTGAGTACGCATTTTTGGAGGGTGACAACAAGTTGCCCGTCATAATTGCTAAAGACTTGAGTGTCGAGGAAAAAGCCGCTCTCATAAAGGTTTTGAAGTCACACAAGCGAGCCATCGCTTGGAAACTTTCCGACATTAAGGGTATTAACCCGGAATTTTGTACTCACAAGATTCTTATGGAAGAGGACTACAAACCGGCGGTCCAACACCAAAGATGGGTGAATCCGAAGATCCACGATGTCATTAAAAAGGAGGTTGAAAAACTTCTTGACGCCGGATTAATTTACCCGATCTCGGATAGTCCTTGGGTAAGCCCCGTACATTGCGTACCAAAAAAAGGTGGCTTTACCGTTGTTGAAAATGATGAAAATGAGTTAATTCCTACTCGATTGGTTACGGGATGGCGTGTATGCATTGACTACCGAAAGTTAAATGAAGCCACCCGTAAAGACCACTTTCCACTACCGTTTATGGATCAAATGCTCGAGAGATTAGCGGGAAATGAATACTATTGTTTTCTCGATGGTTTCTCAAGTTACTTTCAAATTCCAAACGTACCATCTGATCATGAATGAAAACCACATTCACGTGTCCTTATGGAACGTTCGCCTACCGTCGCATGCCTTTCGGCTTATGCAATGCACCGGGCACGTTCCAAAGGTGTATGATGGCTATCTTTCATGATATGATCGAAAAAACGATGGAAGTCTTTATGGACGACTTCTCGGTCTTTGGGAATTCATTCGGAAATTGCATCTTCGTGTGGAAAAGTGTCATAAAGTGTGAAGAACAATCTTTGTCTAAAATTGGAAAAGAGTCATGTTATGATTAAGGTAGGTATTGTCCGTTTGCCATAAATTTCAAAAATAGGATTGAGGTCGATAGCCAAAGTCGATGTGATTGCTAAGTTACTTTCATCCCACCAACGTTACGGGTGTTCGGAGTTTCTCGATCATGCGTTTCTACCGACAGGGTTCATAAGGATTTTTCCTAAATTTCCCGACCAATGATCATCTTTTGAGAAATACTTCGTTATCTTCTGCGGGTAAATGTATTCAAGCTTTTGAATTCGTTAAAGTAAAAACGTACCGAACTCCAATCATGATTGCTCCCCGTTTTGGACTTACCCTTTGAGCTTATGTGCGATGCAAGCGACTTTGCCATAGGTGCAGTCTTTGGGACAACGTCATGAAAAGCACTTTAGGCCTATACACTATCGCTTGTATAACACATGACCGTGGCAGATTAGCAATTACAAACGACGGAGAATGAAATGTAGCCGTGGTGTACCGCCATTCGAAAAATTCGGTCTTACATCTTCTTGAACAAATGCTTGTTTATTTTGGATCTCTTCGCCCTTAAATATCTCTTTGCTAAAAAAAGATTTCCATGTCGAGATTGCTCGGTGGGTTCTCCTCCTTCATGTTCTAATTCAATGTATTGACAACAAAAGAGCCGAGAATCTCAGTGGACCGATCTATTTTAACGTTAGAAAAATCTTATGAAAATGTGCTCGACCCAAAGGAGATAAATGAAACGTTTCCTCTCGAGACACTTAATTTCGGTGTTCTTTCGTGGTGAATCCAAAGTACCTGTGGTTGGACGATTTTTTTCATATTAACCACGCGGGGAATTTCATTGTTAAAGGGATATCGTCCCAACAAAAGAACAAGTTTTTTAAGGATGTTAAACACTACTTTTGGGACGACCCCTATTTGTTAAAAATATGTTCGGATCAAGTGACCCGGCGGTGTGTTGCAGGCCAAGAAGCTATTGATATCCTCAAGTTGCCATAGAGGACCTTTCGGAGGGACATTACGGAGCCAAACTTTCACCTGCCAAAAAGGTTTTTGACCAGGATTTTTTGGCCCAATATTTTACGAGATGCATGACTTGGCACCCGATGTGACAACTTTCAACATCAAGGAAAAATTTTGCAAAGTGTTGAAATTGCCACATAATTTCTATTAAGTTTGCGGAAATCTTTGACGTTGTGGGGCATCAGATTTCATGGGTGCCGTTTCCCATTTTAGTGGGAAACAGTTTTTTCTCGTGGCGTCGATTACTTTGTCGAAGGGTTGAAGCCGAAAGCGCTCCCCACAATGACGCGAGTTGTTTGCCATTTTCATAAATCTCTCTTCGCTAGATTCGGGTACCCCTCGTGCTTTCATAAGTGATGCGGAACCCATTTTTACTATGACCAGTTTGAAGGTCATGCTTATATATGGAGTTACTCACTGTCTCTCCACGCGTATCAACCACAACAAGTGGCTAGTGAGGTATCCAATCGTGGCTTGAATAACGAATTCTTGAAAGGACCGTTAGGCGAGATACCGTGCCTCTTGGTCAGGGACTAATTTGGATAAAGCACTATGGGTCCTTCGTTACGCTTACAAAAAACAAACTTCTGGTGTACTCCATTACATGATCGTATACGGAGGCATGTCATATAACGTTCGAGCTCGGAGCTCAAAGCCTTTTGGGCCTTGAAGCATGCATTCTTTGACCTTTCGACGCATGCGATCACCAAAAAGTTACTACTCAATGATTTAAATGAACTTCGTGATCATTCCTTATGAGGGAACTCTTTGATATATTAAAGAGTAAACAAGAGAATCCATGACTTAAGATCAATAATACCGCGTTTCAACGTCGGTGATCGAGTCCTCCTCTTTAATCGAGTGATGATTTTCTACGGGCAAGGGAATTCCGTTGGTCGGGACGTTCTCAGGGCACATGGATTCCCTTACTGGCACTGTCGAGTTATCTCAAAAATCTCCGGGCAACTTCAAGGTGAATCGGTCATAGACTTAAGACTACTTTGGAGGGGACGTACACATAATGGTTGTCACGGGATCTCTAAACTTCCTATGGACCAATGAATTCGGGGATTGGGTCAAGCTTAGTGACCCTAAACAAGCGCTTCGTGGGAGGCAACCCATGCTTATCCATAGTAATATTATGTAGTAATAAATAAGTGTTTTTTATTATGAAGAGGCTTGCCTCTTTCCTTTTCGTTTGCTTGTGTTTTTGTAATGATTATCTAGGATTATCCTGGATTTTTTAAGCCTCTCGTGCTCGTGGCTTTGTCCTTCGATCACAAGGGCTTCAAATCCCCAGCTTCATTTTTGGAATCCCAATATCTCAATCTTTCGACAACGTTGTCTTTTGGATACTTAAGTGAACGGCCTTTGTTTTACGTAAGACACGACCCTTCTTATAACATTGAGGATCAATGTTTAGTTCTAATATGGGGGGGGGGGGTTCTATGATTTGATGGTGCCTGCAGTAGTTGTTTTTCGCGTAATCTGTTTTACACAAAAATTTTGAAAAAATACCAAAAAAATGAAAAAATTTAAAATTTTCAAAAATAAAATAAGTGTTTTGTCACAATTTTGACTTTCCTGCTGGGTAGAATAAGAATAAATTTTGACTCGATCGAGCGTGTTGAGCTCTAGCTTGTTCCTTAACTTTTAGACTAAGCGTTCGCAGAAATTCGCGAAGAACGAAAAATGATAGAGTTAAGTATGAGTTGGATGCTAAACAAGGATTATTTGGAAATCTTAAGAGCTCATGTATGTAATTTGTGGCTTTTTCTCCCATAAGCTCCTAACCGGACTAATAATACGTGCTATTTTTGGAAATTAAACTTAAATCAACAATTTTTGAGATGTAGTCGATAGCAATAATTTTAGTCTTAGTTCAAATTTATACTTAAATTTTCCAAAAAGAAGTCTTCTCAATATATCGTAAATAAAGTAAAATGAAAAAAATATATATGAAAAGTATGATGAAAAATAAAAAAAATGACGAATAATAAATATAAACTGTGGGCTGATAAAAGTTTGCTGCATCTTGCCGGCTCACAACCGATGTTACAGCCTTCTAAAGAAAGCCCATAGTAAGAATAATAATCCGAGACTGATAAAAGTTTGCTGCATCTTGCCGGCTCACAACCGATGTTGCAGCCTTCTAAAAGGTCGAGGGTTACAATTGCATCAATGTTATGTTTAATGTTAAGTGTGAATTAATAAATGTAAGGAAAATCTCTTTTTGTTAAATTTAAATATGCTTTTGAACTTAGACTATTTCATTTTAAGTTTTTCTAAATAAGCTATGTATAAACGGGAAACCTAAGAGTTTTTGAAACCGAAGGTCCGTGAGTCCCGATACTAGTCTCTGTGGGGTGTCAAAAGCCTGGTCACTTAGCCGCAAGGTTGGGATGTGCCGAGACGAAAGTCGCTACATGGGATGATCTCGCCTTCAAACTCATTATTCTCGGGTGGAACGTGAAGCATAGAATTTTGCAAAACGTTGATCCATGGTTGAAATTCAAAATGGCACATTCACCTAATATATAATAATTGTCGGGAGTGAAAAGTTCACAAGTTGCAAATATGAGTAGTGTTAGCATCTTAACTTATATTTAACGGTGATTTTGTTTTAAGCTTGGTTTGGGATAGGTGAAAAGTCAGGAACGATGAATTTATCCTTTTTGGGGCATTTTAGGATTAAAGTGCGTCTTGTTCTATGATCCCTAAAAGTTATGAAAATAACGAAAGTCGAAACATTCTAGTTAGTTGCTAAAAAGAAAAGAATAAAGAAAAAAAATGAGAAAAAGGAAAAATACAAAAATATGTGTAGGAATAAGTGTATATCTTTAAGAATGGTAAAAACGGGGCTTTTCTAAACTTTTGATTCTTTATTTCCCCTTGACGAACACTTAGCTACTTTTCAAGGTAATTAGTCGAGGGGGATTGAGATTCTTGGTTTTCTTAAGTGTTTACTTATAGCATTGCGTGAGGACACGGCAATGTCTTAGTATGGGGGATTTTGGTATATGCTTAATTACACATACTATTTACTTAGGAAAACGTGCTTAAATGACCAAAAACATATCAAAAATTTTGCGTGTTTGTATTTGTGCAGGGACAAATATTCAAAAAGGACAAAAACGAAGCCCAAAACGACAAAAATCGAGCACATGGTGAAAGAGCGTGAAAAAGTCAAAGTCAAGTCAACCAGTCAAAAAGTCAAAGGCAAAAAGTCAACAGTCAAAGTCAACAAGTCAAAGACGAAACCGAAGCCGAAGGCATAAGTATTCTTATTTGGGTCAACAGCCTTCCCACTTAATGAGGCCGGATAAACCTAATATACTTATTTTATAAATAATCAATGCGACTAAAAGTTTAATATAAGCCAACAATCCCTTTTATGTAATCCCTGGTCCTAAAATAAAAAAGCAAATTCTTAACGAGGCCCAAACCCAAACCTAACTTCTGTTAGCCCTGCACCTTTAAACCCTTTACACAGTTAGTCCTCAAGGGACTAAACATTGCTAGTCCTTATAGGATTAAAACTATGTCAACACCCATTACAAACTTTAGGGACAAACTTGCCAAAACATTCAAACAATAAAACCCAATCCCGACTTATCCCTAAACACTATTCATCATCACTTTCGTTAATAACCTTAATCCCCACTCACCCCTAAAATCACTCACCTTTAAACCCTAAATCCCTTTCACAACATAAACCCGTTTAATTCTTAAACCTAGTAACCCTTCAGCAAAACCAAAAACCAATTCTGCAAACCCATAAGGTCCTATTCACCTATCACTATCCTGGACTCTTCCCAAAACACTCATTCCCAATCAAAACCCCACCCCAAAAGCTGACAAAGATGAAAGCCACCTTGGCAATCTCTACTATGGTTGGACAGACTTACAAGGACATAATTAGATGGCTAGATCACAGGCTGGTGAACACGAAAGATCTTGGGCTAGGATTGAGCTTGTTTCGTCTCACACAACAACAAACAAGCCCAATTGAAGACCCTTGACTCCTTAGTTTTCACATTTTATATAATAGTTGAGGTTTCCTTTTGTAAGAAGATCTTAGTGTAGTGTTAGTAGAGGATATGTAGCTTAATTTTCATCTTATTTTTAAAAAAAATACTTATTATATTTTTATTTCCAAGCAATGTACTTTTTTAAGAAGGTTTTAATGAAAGTTCTGTTTTAAGTTTAATTATCTTTCAATTCTATTAAAAGCTAAGTTGTCATCTTAAAAGTCAATTTAAATAAGCTGTAATAAGCTCTTTACAAGCCACATTGTTCATTCATAAGTCCTAAAACTCAAATAAGCTTCTCTAAGCTTATTTGAGATTGGTTAGTCAGTTTACAAAGAATTTGGTGAAAAGGTTAATGGTTTGAGCTATTTTGGATGATAAGCCTAAAATGGAAGGGCTTATTGTGACAACAGTGGCTTGAGAGGTTGGTCAAACCGTAGTGTTGACCTAAATATC
>BQNB010069182.1:5630-13130 GCA_026074375.1 Tanacetum coccineum | reverse complement strand
TTTTTTTTTGTTTTTTTTTTTTTATTGTGTTGTTTTTTTTTTTTTTTTTTGTTATTTTTTTTTTTTTTTTAGTTTTTTTTTTTGTTGTTTTGTTGTTGTTTTTATTTATTTTTTTTTATTGTTTTGTTTTTTTTAGTCTTTCTTTTTTTTTTTTTTTGTTTTTTATTTTTTTTTTTTGGTTTGCTTTTTTTTTGTTTTGTTTTGTTTTTTTTTTTTTTTTTTTATTTTTTTTTTTTTTTTTTTTTTTTTTTGTTTGCTTTTTTTGTTTTTTTTTTTTTTTCTTTTTTTTTGTTTTTTTTTTTGTTGTTTTTTTTGTGTTTTTTTTTTTTTGTATACTTGTTGTCAATGAACAGTTTTGGTAATTGCAGCAGCTAATTAAAAGTTTATTTGGGATTTTGTTGTTTGGTCGTATACATATGATTTCTCGCTAACTTTATGTTGATGTTTGAAGCTTATTTTTCAGGTGTGCTTAATTGGTGCTAAGATAAATCGAGTGGCTAGAAGAGGACCGTAGGTATGCTTGAGAGTTTATTTATGCGATTTGTTTTGAATAATTGCGTTTGCATGAATTGTTTGGATTATGTTTTGCATGTCATTTATTAACGAGACTCTTTCTCAATTACCTTTCAATCTTGTGAGTTCGTATCCCCTTTTTTGTTTTATAATACTTGCTTTATTAAATTCGTCGCGGATATTACAGCTGATTTCTTTGGACACAAGTGTTTTTTAAAACGGTATGCTATTTCTGATTACATTATTGCCTAGTTACCGTATTGCCATTTAAGTCCCCTTTTATCATGAACCGTTAATTACCTGCTGGGTATACGCTAGTGTTATGGATAGATCTATCGGGACTGACCATCCCCGTCTAGGCTGTGGTTTCTAGTTGACCATTGACGCATTTAAACATTGATGAAAATTCGTAGGATGTTTAACAACATCTGTATTGAGAAAATTCGTAGGATGTTTTTGTAACATCTGTATCCGTGTTGGGGCACAAACCTCGAGTACTGGTTTAATTACAGTTTATTACGTTAAGGTTCGGTGTCATGAGCTTAGTGCAATAATACCTGTTATATATTTAGACTTGGTGAATGTGTTTCTATTGGCTCTACTCTTACTTGTTTTGGACTTCGGAATACGTACTTAGTCCACCATTACTTCGATCTTGTGGTCCACTACTGAACATTACTAGATTTATTAAATCACTACTTGGATTTCGGAAATAACACTTTTAAATGTTGTAACGCTACTTTTCTTCTGAAATATTTCTTAAATTATTTCAATACTGCTTTTTACTTAAACCTATGAATTCACCAACATTATTGTTGACGTTTTAGCATGTATTTTCAGGTTACTATTTTGCTAGTGGAGCATTGGGAGCATTCGAGTCGCGCGGATATATATATTTTTGAAGGCTTAATAACTTGAGTACTATTTGACAAACGTTTTGACAATGTTTTCTAATACATTATAAATGGAACCTGTGTAACTCTGACATTTTTACTAAATTGAAGTGCGCATTTATAAAAACGTCTCTTTTGAGGTCGTTTCTGTGACTTGTGTTTTGTGCCCTGAAGTAGCACCCCATTGTTACCATTCCGCTGCGACCAAATTTTGGGGGTGTTACAGATTGGTATCAGAGCTACTGGTCATAGAGAACTAGGTCATTTTCAAAACCTAGACTATGACCATGTTTTTCAAAATATATAGTCTCTCCTTGTTTTGTCCGATATCCGCACGCGCTTGCTCCCAGGTAACTTATATGCTCTCTTTTGCATCCCTATTGCTAATTACATGAATAATGATTATATAACACTTGGTTATAATTTCGCTCTCTTACGTCTATCATATGAATTCTTACTATTTACCTTATATCGGTCATATATATAAATGTTGACCACTTCGATTATTGCGTACTTCCTGATTTCTCATTTGCTTCCTTGAGCACCAATACTGGTATTATATGAGAATACCCATATATATGAGCTACTTTCTTTTTTCTCATTACACGGGATACCATTCATTCATTTATGCCATTGAGGCTTTTCATTTTCGCCAATGTTACTTTAAATCTTATCGTAGTTTACAAGTCACTCTTCAAATCTCATGAAAACATAAAAACTATTTTGACAAAATGAGCATTGCAATCGTAGTCCTCAAATATACATAACTTGATCACCTATGTATAATTCAGGAAGAACCATGCCCATGCTGAGAGTAGTCACCTTAAAACTTCTTATCAAGAAACATCTTTTAATTATATCAAGTTTTGTGTACGTATTCATAAGACGTGTTTACTTTAGGAAATCGAATTAGTAACCATAACAACTAAGCAGACCTTTACTCCACCTTACTATAAAGTCGAAGTCATCTTATACCAAACCTTAAGCCACGAAGCCAAGACACATCGCTAGTCGCCTTAGGACAATTCGCTATCAAATTTGCTCGGCATTAGGGAAATTACTAAATCACATATTCAACGTTGACACAATGCCATAGAACTTAGTATTGGTAATGCCATCATAGGTATGAAATCCGTCACCTAGAGAGGAGAATGTTATAACTAACGCTTTAAGCCGAAAGGAACGGATAAGACCACCAGGATTCAAACCTTAGTCCCCACAATGAATTTGAAACTCGAACGTTTCAGTTGAGGCAATTAAGGAGAAAAATACCGAGGATGAAAAATCTTATGTGGTAAATACAATAATTGAAACCCGTCCCAATGAGACACTCAATATTAAGAAAAACAAAATTTGTTACCACGTCCTTTGAGGTTTAAGAATAAGTAATCCGCCGGCAAGTTAACCGTCATCAAAGGATTGAGACCCGTATCAATGAAGTTCTACATTAGGATAGCAAAATTTACCTAGCACACATTAGGAGGATTTAGACGAGATTTACACCTTTTCATCAACATCTTTCCGGAAGAAGTATCCGCATCTTTTCTCTGAACCCGTACCTTCGTCAAGTATCGACGACACGACTGCCCCACGCCACTTCCGAGGAAATACCAAGGCCACATTTTAAAAGAATAAGGACACGCTCGCTCTCATCAGAACATTTTTTGATCCAATCGCGCTAGACGGGCATCAAACGGTTAAAGGGTTACATCAATTAAGCGTTGAATAATTATTTTGAGAATAATTATTGACATTGTTCATTCATTTTTATTGGTTACGTAAAATTATTACGTTTTGCGATAAAGTACGTCTAGGCGTAACCGGAAGCACGTTAATTTATCTACGCTTCAACAAATACCCACGATTGTACCCAATACCTAAAGTTATTAAACTTTAGCCAAGTAAATATTTCTAGTCACTTTGTATACTAGGATTCCTCGTCTCCCTCACATCCACGCTCACTCAAATTTCACATGCAGTTGATATCATTTATTTATAAAATACAAGTTGTAATAGTAATAAATATGATGCTAGATATTATGTCAAGTAACAAAAGGATTCTAGAACCCTTTTTTGATTCTAACATATCAAACAGAAAACAAACACCATTTGAGTCAATTGATACACAAAAATCTTACAACTTGGTCAATGTACTTCAATTTATCATTTAAACCTAGCCATTCTTTGTTCCCTTGACCAACATCCTTCCTTAAGACCATGAGCTATGTTTCTTGACCAACTATTTCAATCTTTTTGACCAAGACTTCCATATATACATGCATACTAGATTTAGAGAGCACACATAACATAAAAACTTAGCTAAAATCAACAAAACTCTCCCTTTTTGTGCTCTATAGCCCACGGCTTCAAACCAACCCCCAACCAAATCCATAGCAATTTTTCTACAACCCATACACACTTATACACATCCATCCTAAGATATTCTAAGGTGATCCCAAGCATTGGCTAACCATATTCAAGCTTTAATCAAGAAAAGGGAAGCTAAGGTTTAAGAGAGTATGAAAAAATAGGGTTTTCTTTGGTGCAGCTTTGAGATTTTTATCTAAACAAGGGTTTAGATTACATTGATCATATCATATATACATAGGTCATCTAGAAACCCTTTATGTTTTTACCAATATTCAAATTTTATGAATATGAAAGTTCTATTGTAGTTGAAGCTCATGTAGGATTTTTTTAACATGTAATGGAGGTTTTTACTTGTAATGATGTGTGTGTGGGTGTGGTGTGTGTATATATGTTTAAGATATTGCTAATATCTTATTAAAAGGATGGAGAAAAGTAATTGTTACATATTAAGTTGGTGTAAAAAAGATTAACTACAAAAGTAGTAAGTATAAAGCAAGGATAAAAATGGATTCAACAAGGTCACTCAAAGATTTATGTCCAAAATTCGTATTATAAACCGATTATTTTTGGTTTTTATAAGTAGTATGATTCACGACGATTTCCGAAAGTAAAGAAACTTGTCAAACGGATTTATAACGAAAAAGTTAGAGCGTAAAGAGGTATATATTCGAGGTATAAAAATCCAGCATTTGTTAAGTTAGTGGTTTCTGTCAGGATTTTAAGATGGTATTTGTGGCACTTTCGAGTCCGTTTCGGGCCTTCGGCGAAACATTGAAAGGTCGTTCCGTGCCGAAATGAAAGTCATTCGGAAGGTCGTTTTACTTCCCAACGAGGTTTTTTAAGTCTAAAAGCGAGTGATAACGGGTCGTAAGGCGGGGCAAAATCTGGCTTTTTGGTAATTAATACACTGCATCAGATCTGATGCGAGTGCTTTTTCGCCCATTTCGGTCGAGTTTCGGGTCTCGGACAGAACTGGAAAGTTGTTCAAAATATCGTTTCGATAAATTCTCTTTAGAACCCCGAGTCATGAAATGTGATTTAGGGGTCATTATAGTGGGTCAGGCTTAGAAAGTATAGCTATAACTACCTAGGAGTAAATAATACACTACCAGGTGTAACTAATACACTACCAGAGTAACTAATATAATACCAGTGTAATAAATATACTACCTGGAGTAACTTAAAAACATACCAGGGAAACTTATACCCTACCAGGAATAACTCTTTAATTACATTATGCAGATATATTTATAAATGTTTTACAATTATAAATATGTTTTCACTCAAACAATTAGATGGTGATTAGCTAAATAGACTTATGCATGGTAGAGATTACTCAATGTGATTAGTACTTATACGACCTTAAATTAAATAGGTTGCATTCCGGACGATGTTTCCGTGACGCATTTGTTTTGTTGATTATACTTCGTTGATTATCATTTACTCAAGGTGAGTTCATAGTCTCGCATTTTATCTTTTTAATTATTATAACCCGCGAGGTGATTACATGATGTTTACAAAACTCAATATATTTTACTGCAGTACAATTACCTCTTTCAATACTTTGTGATTTGTAGCCCCTTTTTCTATCTACTTGCTTTTTTAAATACGGGAGAATTACATGCTTGATTTCTTTGGACACAAGTGTTTTTAAAACTGTATGCTATTTCCTGATTACATTATTGCCTAAGTTACCGTATTGCCATTTAAGTCCCCTTTTATCATGAACCGTTAAATACCTGCTGGGTATACGCTAGTGTATATGATATATCTATGGGAGCTGACCATCCTAGTCTAGGCTGTGGTTTAGTAGTTGACATTGACGCATTTAACATTTGAAGATAATTAGTAGATGTTTGGCAGCAATCTGTATTGAGAAAATTTGTAGGATGTTTTTGTAACATCTGTATCCGTGTTGGGGGCACAAACCTCGAGTACTGGTTTGATTTCAGTTTATTACGTTAAAGTTTCGGTGTCTGAGATTAGTGCAATAATACCTGTTATTAACATTCCCTCCCAGACTTGCCCCCCCCGAGAATCCCGTGTCCCCATTCTCCCTTTTACTACCCCTTACTTATTTTGGACTTCGAATACGCACCCTCCTCGGTCCATCCATTCTTCTCATTGTGTGATTGAACCATTACTATGATTTATTAAATCATACTTGGATTTCGGAAAATATCACAGTTTTAATGTTGTAACACTACTTTTTGCTGAAAATATTCTTAAAATTATTTCAATACTGCTTTTTACTTTTAAAACTATGAATTCACCAACAATTATTTTTGACCGTTTTAGCATGTATTTTCAGGTTACTATTTTGCTTGTGGAGCATTGGGAGGCATTCGAGTGAGCGGATATTATATATTTTTTTTGTAGGCTTAATAACTTGAGTACTATTTGACTAAGTTTTGACATGTTTCTCTTAATACATTATAAAGGGAACCTGTGTAATTTTGACATTTTACTAATTGAATGTGACATTTTATTAAACCTTCTCTTTTGATGTCGTTTTCTGAGACTTGTGTTTTGTGCCTGAAGTAGCACCCCATTGTTACCATTCCGTTGCGACATGATTTTGGGTGTTAACGAACTTAAGTTAATTCTGAGGTTACTTAAGAAGGAGGAGTTGTACACCAAGTTTTCGATGTGTGAGTTTTGGCTGTCGAAGGTACAATTTCTTAGTCACGTGATTGATAGCGAAGCCATTCACTTTGATCCCGCTAAGATTGAGTCAATCAAAAGATTGAGTCAATTAAGGATTGAGTGTCACCCAAGACACCAACCAAGATTCGTCAGTTTCTAGGTTTGGCCAGTTATTGGGTTTTTGAAGATCGCTAGGCCTATGACAAAATTGACTCAGAAGAGCGTGAAGTTTGATTGGGGAGAAAAGGAAGAAGCTGCATTTCAGTTGTTGAAGCAGAAATTATGTAGTGCGCCAATATTGGCCTTACCAGAGGGAAGTGAGAACTTCGTGGTATACTGTGATGCTTCGCATAAAGGGTTGGGTGCGGTATTGATGCAAAAAGAGAAAGTCATAGTTTACGCATCCCGCCAACTCAAGGTTTATGAGAAGAACTATACCACACACGAACTAAAGCTTCGTGCAGTAGTGTTTGCCTTGAAGATGTGGAGACACTATCTGTATGGTACGAAGTGCGTTGTGTTCACTGATCATAAGAGTTTGCAACATATTCTTGATCAGAAAGAGCTGAACATGAGACAATGACGGTGGTTAGAGTTGTTGAGCGACTGCGACTGTGAGATTTGATATCACCTAGGAAAGGCGAACGTGGTGGCTGATGCCCTGAGCCGAAAGGAAAGGAGTAAGCCGCTACGAGTTCGGGCCTTAGTTTTGACTATTGGTTTGAACCTTCCTAAGCAGATTCTGAGTGCTCAATCGGAAGCTAGAAAAGAAGAGAACTTCATAACCAAAGACCTTCATGGTATGATTAATAAGCTTGAACCTCGTACTGAAGGAACATTATGTTTGAACAACCGAAGTTGGATTCCGTGTTATGGTGACTTGAGAGCTTTGCTTATGCACGAGTCTCATAAGTCAAAGTATTCCATTCATCCTGGATCAAATAAGATGTACCAAGACCTTAAGAAGTTGTACAGGTGGACCAACATGAAAGAAAAAATTACCACCTACGTCAGCAACTATTTAACGTATGCCAAGGTTAAGATAGAATATCAAAAGCCATCTGGATTGTAGGTTCAA
>BQNB010069181.1:1755-33586 GCA_026074375.1 Tanacetum coccineum | reverse complement strand
AGCTTGCATCAGTGTAACCTTCCAACACTGAAGGGTAACCAATATATGTTAAACTATAGTCTATGGTTTTCTTCAAGTACTTCAGTACCCGCTGAATTGCTTGCCATTGCTGAGTACCAGGATTACTAGTATACCTGATATGTGCTATTTTACACATACCTTTTACCATGAAAAACGAGCCAAATAACCAAAAAAAATGTGAAAAATACAATGTGTATGCTTGTTTTTGTGTTTGTGTATGTGCAGGTGTCGGATATTAAGAAAATGACAATATAAGGACAAAAACAAGGCCGAAGGCATACCCATACTTTACGGACCAACCCAGGCCCACTTAATGAGCCGGGTCAGCCCAAGTCCTAATCTATGCAAGCCAATAAGCCCAAATCCCTTATATAAAAATCCCCTAACGCAATCCCTTTTATTATAATCCTACGGCCCAAGTATTCTAGCCCAAGTCAAACCAGGTCAAACAATAAAAAAGAAAAGAAAAGAAAGAGAGGGAAAAAAGTTTTACTATTCACCCTTCGTCCCAAATTTTACCCTGCACTTCATTCACCCAATCCCACGCTCTCGAACCCTTTTAGAAACAATTAATGACGCACGCAATGACGTTCTGGGGTCTGACAGCTTGGCAATCCGTGCCAATCATTTGGAGAATTATGATGTGGCATCAAATCAATGGTTGAGATCGCTTTAAACAAACACAAGGGCAAATGAAAGGCTAGGATCAAGGCTGGTGAACTCTCTCACACAACAAACACACCAAGGACCTAGATCCTTCCACTGAAGGCTATAAATAGGAGAGCTCCTCACACACACAAGGCATCTAGTGTAGGATCTAGAGTAGTTTTTAGCTTAATTAGTCATTTTAGCTTATTGTAACATTTTTAGCTTATAGATTTTCAATTAATGTAACTTTCCTTTTCAAAAAGCTTGTACTGAGTTTTTATAATCAATAAAAGTTTAGTTTCCATATTGTTAAAAGCTTAATTCGTGTTTTACATATTTGCTCTTATGGATTAATAAGCTCTTTTGATACTCAAATAAAGCTCAATAAGCTTTCATAACTACTAATAAGCTAGCTTAATACTCAAAGCTTAACTTAGCTTATCAATACTCAAATCTCTCCCCTTAAATTACCTCAGCATAAATGGAAGATAAGCTAACAATGGATGAGATTATAGACACCACCAGCTTATCATAGATAAGCTGGAGCTTTGTAAAGTAGCTCTTCGAGCATAATATAAGCCTTGTTTGTGCAAAGGCTTTTGTAAGTTTATATTTTCCTTTTTATGCATAATTTTGTACTTTTGCTTAATTCTGCTTATTGTCTGCTTATTGTTGTTTAAAGTAGCTTAATATTGCTTATTATTATCATTTGATGCTTATTGTGTTCAGTTATTAGTGTAGATCTCATTTTACAAGTTTTTGATATAAAGAAGTTAAAAATCCAAAAATATTAGCATTAGTTAGTAGCTTATTAATTCTGCTTATTTGATTGTTGAAAAGTACTCAATAGATCTTTAATAAGCTATCTATTATCTGGTATTAAGAATTTAAGCTTTAATTCTTAGTTTTTTAAGCTAAAAATGGGTTTAAGCATTTTAAAGTGGTGTTTGGTTCAAGACAACACTAACTTGAGTTAGTGCTGTCAAGAGCCATTTGGTTCTTTAATTTGAATTTGAACATCATTTTAAAGTTTATAAGGTTAGGATTTAAGGCTTTTGTTAAGCCAATTCAAGTTTTTAAAGGGTTATGTGTTGATTGTTTGAATCTGAGTTCATAAAGCTTAGATTCATAAGCTCTTTGTGCTTTGATGTGTTCTAGTTGCTATTGTAGGTAATTTCATTCTTGTTTTAGTGTTTAATTAGTGTAGAAACAAGTCTTTAAGGTCTGTGTATTTGGATTTGAGTTTTGGCTCAAAAATGTGTCAACTGAATCAGCAAGCAAAATAGTTTTCAAGCCATTTTCAAACTAAAACTTAAGCTAGTATAAGTAGGAGTTAAGTTTTAAAATTTAGTACACACTTCGTAAAAATTCTGAATTACAACATAATTAAAAACTTTCTATCCAACTTCCTATGTAATCTGATAAAAATTTAGGGCTGCATATTAGACTTTGTCTTTTGATAAAAATTTAGAAAAACCAAAAATAGAGTTTCTTGCCTGAACCAGCCTTTTCAAGTAGCATTTTCTTAGCTTAAATAGATTTCAAAATGTTTTTCAATTACTATTTTAGATAGTTTGTAGGATAGGCTTTAAGGTAGTGTAAGTCATTAAGCCATAAGGTTTCATTAGCTTGCTTAAAAATAAGCTCAAAGTTGCCTAGTTGGCTGTTTGGAAACTGATTTTTACCCAAAGTGCTTATTAGCTTTTCTCAGCTTTTGGCTTATTTGTTTTACTTAATTTGTGTTCAGTCTTGCTTTTTAGGTTAGTTTTAAGGTGTTAGAAATTGGTTCAGGCTTTAGCTTATTCAAGTTTATAAGCCATTTCATTTAAAATAGAAACTTTAAATCTTTTAAGACTTAACTGTGGTTTTTAAAGGCTTAATTTTTGGCTTATTTCTTAAGTTTTACAAAAAGTATCTTTTACAAAAATTACTTAGATTAAGCTGTTTTACAAGTTTGTTAAAAAAGTTTTCAAAAATAAAAAAAATTGCAAAAAGGAAGCCATAGGTTCGAACATGTGCCCTCCCACTTCACTCACCCAACGAATTTAACAAACACACTCTTAACCAATAACTCCCTTGGGACTTTTACGTCCAAGTTCCTTTTCAAATTGTATTTAACATCTTTTTGGGCTCATTTAGTATTAAGCACTTCGAGTGCTTATTTGATTTTTCCAGGCTTATCTGTTTTAGTTTTTTCTTAGATAGCAATTTTCCTGTGCTCTTTGCATGTTAAGCAATTTTTAGTATTTTTCTAAGATTTTTTAATTTAACTTTAGTATTTTTCTTGCATTTTATTAGAGTAAAAACTTTAAAAAATCATAAAAAAATAAATATAAATAAAAATAAATAAAATTCTTTTTTTGAAAATTTTCTTTTATTATTTATGAGGTTTAGGAATTAAATTTTCATTCGTAGGGCTTAAATTTGTTATACTTGCTTTCGTGTTGCGTTTTTATCATTCTCGTTAACATTTTAGTGTTTAAACTCTTAATTGCTTAGTCGTTTATTCTTCTTTACATGCTTTATGTGTTTTTATGTGTAGAAATAGAAAATCAAATCAAATCTTTGAATTATTCACTTGCGCGATCACAAACTAAACCGATTTTCTATTCACTCTTTGCCGAGGATAAAGGACCCGGGAAGTTTTAGAAATTGCTTTGGTCAAAAGCAATTGTCTTCAATCTTTTGGAATACTATACTACTATACTATAATTGATTTCGCCTCTTAATTACACATACTTTTGTGTGTGTGTGGTTTGGAACGGATCAATACCTACTTAGTTTACCCACAAAAAAAGCAATAGCAGGCCTTGTACAAGTCATGGCATACATCAAGCAGCCAATCACTCTAGAATACTCAAGTTGAGATACAGCCTGACCATTATTGGGCATCAGCTTCTCATTTGTATCTATAGGAGTACTAACTGGAGTGCAATCAAAGTAATTAAATTTCTTCAGTACCTTCTTAATATAATGAGACTGAGAAATTTATATCCCATTACTTTAATGTTTAATCCTTATACCCAGGATAACATCAGCCTCCCCCATGTCCTTCGTAGAGAACTTTGATGACAAGAATTCCTTTGTCAGATCCACCTGAACTTTGTCAATGCCAAAGATCAGCATTGTTGGGTTTGTGCTCATGTCATACGAATATTTATACGACTAGAAATACGTGAGCCTACGGGGTCACACACGTTATACATTTAGGTATCATTATATTAATGTTAATAATAATATAATTGTATATTTATTGTTTATATTAGTATATAATTTGACGAATAAACACTAACGGTCGTTTATTAGTTAATTAATTGTAACCAACTAATAAGGCTTTTTAATTAATGGGTAATTAAATGTAATTAACCATAAATAATTAAAAAGGTCAAAAAGTCAACCCCAAGGGGTGTTTGACCTTGTTCGACCGGATCTAAGACCCAAAGGGGGTTTGGATTGGGCTTTAAGCTATCTTTTCTTACAAGGAATGTAATTTAGGTAAATCCTAAATATATCCCTATATAAGGAGGATCATAGAGCTCATAATTTTCATCCTTTATCTTTTCCTCCTTGTGTTCGATCGCATACTATAACCCATAAGGGTTTTCTGGATTTGTTTTCTTGTTATTTAACTATTCGTTAGTCAAGAACTAGCATTCGGGTAATACTGCTAGACGTGTAGTGTATGAACTTCGTGGAGGTTACTTACTTTAGTAACTAGAAGTAGTTTTTGGTAAATCACGTTTATTACACACATGCGTGTACTTCAAGATCCTTGTTCATTACTAGCTTGACTGCATAACAATATGTTTCCTTATTTATGTTTTATGTTGTAATTATATCCTTGTTCCTTATTGTTTTATGGGTTAATTATTTATGTGTTAATTATTTATGCAAACAATTACTCCTTTACCGGTTTCATCAAATTTTCTATATACACATTTGTCAGCTTGGTTAAGTAAATAACCGTTAGACAAAACCACTTCATCAAACTCTTGATGCCATTACTTAGGTGCCTGTTTCAGTCCATATAGAGACTTAATCAGTTTACACACCTTGTTTTCATTGCCAGGCATGATGAAGTCCCGAGGTTGGTTCATATAGACCTCATCATCTAATTCACCATTTAAGAGAGCTGTCTTCACATCCATCTGATGAATAATCATATTGTGAATTGATGCCATTGCAATCAGCAGTCTTATGGTACTGATAGGTGCCACTGGAGCATAAGTATCAAAATAGTCTATCTTTGACTTTTGTCTAAAGCCCTAAATGATCAGCCTTGCCTTGAACTTTTTAATAGTTCCATCTACGTTTAGTTTTTTTATAAGATCCATTTGCAGCCAATAGGTTTGCATCCTGGAGGTAGATCAGACAACACCCAAGTGTTGTTGCCCGTGATGGAATCCATCTCATCATAATTGTTTCTTTCCAGAAAGCGACATCCTAGGACTTTATTGCTTCATCAAATGTTTTGGGGTCATCCTCAACATTAAAGCAATATGAGTGTTGGTCAGAGACCTCATCCCTTGTTTCTTCAATTAAGTATAATTGATATTCACGTCCAAAGTTCTTTGGGGTCCTATTCCTTTTGCTTTTCCTAAGCCTCGGTTCAGGTTGTTGAACAGCCTCTTCAGTGACCTCTTCAGGGACCACTAAACCACCAATGTCTTCAGTTCCATTTGGAATCTTGAGATTTAGTCTAGAGATTGGAGAGAATCTATTCTCATCAAAGATAGCATCCCTTGATTCAATTATTGAGTTAATTGAAACTGATTCATTAGGTTCAATACAAGAGTAATAATTCAACCAAGGTAAACTAACCGAGTTAAACGAATGATACCAAAAATTGAACGATTACTAGAGTATAAGAGATTACAAAGTGTTTCCTATGGAATTAGTTGCTTTACTTGACCTCTTCTTGATGCAGATGCGGTCAACGAGCGAGTCAACATGACAAATACGCTTAGCGCTTATTTTGCGGCAATAAATTTCTGTGGCGGATTGGGCTGAAATTCTCATGGTCACTCGAAAATGGTCCAACAGTCAAGAATCATTTATGAGCTCTGTCAGTTTTGGGCCTTTCAGGATCATTTGGGGCCTCAAAAGGGCGTTTTTCCATTTTAGGCTTTATTTTGGACATAATCAATTATGTTTTGTATGAGATTTTATTTTCTTTTTATTTAGAACTTATCCTCCTTTATATGACGCTTTTAAGGTTGTCTCTAGCAGCTTTTGAGAAACCTACGAATTTATTAAATACGAGAATTTCTTGTTTTGAGAATTTTAGATTAGTTCTTGTGTTTGTGTGGCTTGTTTTTATATTCGATCTGCATCATTTGGTATCAAGAGCCATTAGGTGATCATGGAAACACGTGGTAGAAAGAAATCTATTGCGGAACCAGCACCTCCTGTTCGTAATCCTCGTGATGTAGAGACCATTGAAAGGCTGCAACAACGGATCCAAGAACTCGAGCCCCAGCAATTTCGCCCAGACTCGCCGGCAGAAGAGGTGGAAGCTGAGCCCAACGTCTAGAACGATGATTCAGTGGACGTCAATCCTTTTGGCGGAGAAAAACCTAGGTATGTTAATCGTCTTTTTGGACCTCATCGTAATGATCATGTTGTAGATCACGACGATAGATATCGTGATGATCCTATTCGTAGTCTGGGATTATAGATTGAGATCCTTGAGTTTACGGGTAAGGTTTATCCAGATGATTTTATTGATTGGTTAAGTACGGTTGAACGGGTGTTTGATGTGCGGGGTATCCCTGACAAGCTGAAAGTGAAACTCGTGGCCATCAAGCTTCAACAACATGTTTCGTTATGGTAGGATCATGTTAATAAGAGGCGACGAATTAAAGGGAAATTGAAGGTTAGGACTTGGGAAAAGATGAAGAAATTGAGGAAGGCTAAGTTTCTACCAGAAAATCACCATCAAGAGGCTTTTCTTGACTATCATTATCTGTCCCAACAGAACATGACTGTGGAAGAGGTTATCATTGAGTTCGATAAGATTCGTATGAGGTGTGATGTAGTTGAAGAAGAAGAGCAGGTTTTTGCACGGTTTTTGGGAGTCTTTAAGCCAAAGATTGCTGATATTGTATGTCTTCAACCTTATTAGACCTATACGGATGTTTGTCGTTTAGCTTTAAAGGTTGAAAAACAAATTAAGGAAAAGAGTAAGGGTTCCAATAGTCGTTTCACCTTACCTACCAGAACCGCTCCCCCTATAGCACCTAAAATAGCACCTAAAGCCACCACCCCACAACCTCGGCTGCAGGTAATACTAGAGAACGTGTTGATAATGGCCCTCGTTCTTACAAGTGTGGTGGGCTTGGCATTATGCACGTGATTGTCCGAATCTGAAAACACTGGCCTTCGTACCTGATGACGCAGGCCTGATTTATGATACTGATGCAGAACCTGAATTAGATGAACCATGTGATGAGTTGGTATATCCTGTCGTGGAGAGGCGTTGGCTATTAGAGAGTCTTAAATGTGGCTGTTTCAAAATCTGTTGATGATAATTCGTGGCTTCGTAACAACATATTTAGAACCAAGTGTACTTCCAAGGGGAAAATTTATGATATGATTATAGATGGGGGTAGTTGCGAGAATGTCGTTTCTACATATATGGTTGAGAAGTTAGGAATGAAGACAGAAGAACATCCTAAACCGTACCAGTTAACTTGGTTAAAAAAAGGGAACACTGTTAAAGCCAGTAAATGTTGTCTTGTTTAGTTTTCTATTGGTAAGAGTTATAAAGATGAAGTGTGGTGTGAAGTTATATCGATGGATGCGGCTCACATTCTATTAGGGCGTCCTTGGCAATTTGATGGAAAAACAAAACATGTCAGGTTCCAAAACACTTACAGCTTTAAGAAGGATGGTGTGAACATTACTTTAGTTCCTTTTGATTCTCGTCAGACACAGGAAGAGGGTTCTAATTTGTTTATGAAGAAGACCGATTTTGAGAGACTTATGAAAACCACTCCCTATGTGTTTACTCTTGTGGTTGTAGAAGAAAATGAGATTATTAGTGAAGCTCCCTTACAAGTTCAGTCATTGCTTAGGGAGTTTGCTGATGTGATTCCTGATGACATACCCGTGGATTACCAGCTATGAGAGACATTCAGCATTGCATCGATTTTATTACAGGTTCTGCTATCCCGACCAAACTAGCTTATCGGATGAATCCGAAGGAGTTTGCGGAGCTTTAGAGATAAGTGACTGAGTTTCTGGAGAAAGGGTTGATTCGGGAGTGTATGAGTCCATGTGCAGTACCTGCCTTGTTAGTACCCAAACATGGGGGGACTTTTCGGATGTGTATTGATAGTAGAGCTGTGAATAAAATAACGATCAAGCATCGTTTTCCTATTTCGTGTTTGGATGATCTTCTTGACCAGCTACATGGTTCTACCATTTTTTCTAAGATTGATTTGAGGAGTGGATATCATCATATTCGGATGCGTCCTAGAGATGAATGGAAGACAACTTTTAAAACTCGAGATGGATTTTCGAGTGGATGGTTATGCCTTTCGGGCTATCTAATGCGCTGAGTACATTCATGCGCCTTATGAATCAGGTTTTTAAACCTTTTATTGGTCATTTTGTTGTCGTTTACTTTGATGATATTTTGATATATAGCAACAGTCTTGAGCAGCATTTGTCCCATCTTCGGCAAATATTTTATGTTTTACGGGCTTAGAAATTATATGCTAATGGGAAAAAATGTCACTTCTGTTAATCAAGTTACTTTCTGGGGTATATTGTTACTGGTAGCGACATAAAAATAGACCCAACAAAAGTTAAGGCAATTATTAGTTGGCCAACACCTTCTACTATTCATGGCATTCACAGTTTTCACGGGTTAGCATCCTTCTACTGGCGTTTTATCTGGAATTTTAGTTCTATAATCGCGCCCTTAACTGAATGTATGAACGGTGGTCGATTCACGTGGACAATAGCTGCGAAGGCTTTTGACAATCAAAAGGCTAAGTAACCGAAGCTCCGTATTGGCAATACCTAATTTTATGGAAGTTTTCAAGTTAAATGATGATGCATCTGGAGTGGGCATTGGTAGTGTTCTAAGTCAAAATCAGCGGCCGATTGCTTTCTTTAGTGAAAAACTGGAAAGATAGCGATGACGCAAGTAATTCCACGTTAAGATAATGGAAAATGATTTATGTAATTGTTCGTAGTCTGGATACTTGGCGATATTATTTACTTTCTAATGAATTTGTCCTATTTTCTGATCATGAGGCTTTGAAATTTATTAATGGCCAACATAAGCTGAAGTCTCGCCATGCTAAGTAGGTGGAATTTATTTAGGCTTTTTCATTAGTTATTCGACATAAGGTTGGGTCGAATAACCAGAGCTGCCGAATGCGCTCCAGACCGTCGTTCATTCGTTAATTACCACTATGCAGATTCGAGTGCAAGGTTTTGATTCGTTTCGTGGGCTTTATTGCGATGACTCTGATTTTAGAGGAGATAATAGAAGTAAAATGTGATAAGGGTCATTTTTCAAACATTTTCCAAGCGTATGGTTATTTGTTTTTAAAGGCACGGTTTTATGTAAATCCTCGTTGGTTTCTTTCGTGAAGCTATTGTTTTAGAGGGTCATGCAGGTGGATTAGCAGGTCACTTTGGGCATGATAAGACCTTGGCCCTACTTCGTGAACAGTTTTATTGGCCCAAGATGGAACGTGATGTCAATAGGCTTCTTGAGAGGTGTCGTACATGCCACATTGCCAAAACTCATAGTAGTAATGCAGGTTTGTATCACATCCTTTGTTATGGTTCCCTGTTGCTCCATGGAAGATGTCATCACCTGAATTATGTTTGGGTTTGCCTCCGTACTCAGCAAGGCTAAAGATTCGTTTAAGGGATTTGTTTATCGATTTTAGAAGATGCTCATTTTGTACTGTTCAAACGTTTTGATGCTTGTCAAGTTGCGAGGTTATATTTTGCAGAAATTGTGAAGTTGCATGGTGTTCTTAAAACTCTTACTTCTGATCGAGATGTCAAGTTTGTGAGTCATTTCTGGCGTACTTTATGGACTCGTTTGGGGTCTCAGTTACAGTTCAGTAGTTTCCATCATCCCCAAACTGATGGGCAGACTGAAGTTGTCAATCAGAGCTTAGGAAATCTTTTGCATAGTTTAATTGGAGACAATGCCAAACAGTGGGATCTTATTCTTCCACAAGCTGAATTTGCCTATAACAGGTCGGTTAATCGCACCACAGGTAAGAGTCCTTTTGAAGTTGTGTATGGACGGAATCCGATTACTCCTCTGGATTTCCTTGTTCCAGATGTGGGGCATTTAGTAGAGGAAGGACTGACCAGTCCTGAGCATATAAATGAGTTGCAGTCGTCGGTTGAAGAACAATTATTCGCATAATATACAATACCAGAACATAGGATAAGCGTCATACACATGGTTTTTTTATCGGACCTTCCATGTTTACTTGATAAAAATCAAAATAAAAGTGATGTGTGGTTTGTGTGTTCGGACGAGCAAAAAGAAAAAAGCAAGAAGTGAAGTTTTTATTATCAAATGAGTGTGTGTGCGTTTTGAAATAATATAAGACAAAAGGTGTACCAAGTTTGGGACAAAGCTCCTAAAAATGAGCCTTGTTGTCCCTTGTGGGGTTCGACCGGACATAGGTATCCTAAGGGTTCCTATGTGCGTTTTGGCTCTTGTCGGGTTACTTAACGATCCTAACTCGTGATTTAAAATGTCACCTGAAGTTTTCTGTATTTTTATTAGATGTAAAAATATATTTTATTTGAACTTTGAATAATTACCCATCTGGTGTCATATACAGTTAACTTTAATCACACAAGATCATAGTAATGGACCATTATTAAGGCCGTGGTCAGAACGCGTTGTTTGATATTTAGAGCTGTTTGCGGGACAACTTCTCAGAAATTGATCAAATATGAATAAAATCATCTAGAATGAGATAATTTAAGAGAATAATAGCACTAACGATCAAATAGATAATAAACTGATTACCGCTAATCACGGAAATCGATCTGACGGAAACAAAAAATGATAAAAGTCAAAGGACTAAAATAGAACATTATGAACTAGAAAATCCGCAAGGGTTACAAATCCCACTTTCTACAAGAACAAGTCCTTTCTTCCACATTGACCACACAGGTTCCTAAATGGACCAACTGTTTGATACAAAATCCCCCATTCCATGTTATAATGTATTAGGCAGCTTTTTTCTTAATGACATCAAAAATCTTAGTTGCATTAGGGGTGAGTGGACAAGTACTCTTGCTAATTACCTATTGGACTATCACAATCCTTTTCATAAGATATTCTCTTATAAACTTTAAGCAGGTAATGAAGTGCTTGTCCCTCTCATTCAATAAACTGTCTGTTTAACACCTCACACCTGTTGTTAAAGCACACATAGTGAGGTGTATGCTGCAATACTAAATAAAGTGAAGTTAGTCCCACCAATATTTTTATATTTGTGTAGTAAATTATTTAATTAATAATTAACACAACATATACACACCCACTTTAAACTTAATTAATCTATACTACAATTCTCCGCATCTTAATGATTCCTAATTATTAACCCAAAACCCTTTTATTATCTTATTATATGTTTAATTAAATTTATTAAAAAAATTTTTAATTTTTTTCCATTATAAACCATATTGAGAGCTAAAAATCACGAACCTACCCATTACATACTTACCGAATACACCCCCGAACCTTCAGAACTAACCTATACCGAAAAACAAACGCACACGAATAAAGAAAATTAATCAGAATCCCCCAACCCCCCAGAAAACCAAAACCAATACAAACAAAAACAACTCCACAACAACCCCCACCCCACATAATAACACAAAACCCGCCGACCAACACCACAGCCACAAACCCACAAAACACACAACCAAGATATCGTTTACGAAAGCCTACAAAACCCTATAAACTTACCACCACACAACGAACCCCCACCCAATAAACGCTAAACGAACCCACCACGACAAACCCCATCACAAAACCCACACCCAACCACCAAACCAACAACACAAAAAGAACCCACCTAATCACATGTGTCTACAGACACAACAACCATACCCAACACACCCAAACCATACCAAAAAAACTAAACCAAACCACCCAAACACAACAGTAACCCCCCACAACACACACCACCCCAACACCCACCCCCACAAACACACAAACCATTCACAAAGAGACCACTACAATGACAGCAACACCCCACCCCCCCATAAACTAAAACCCAACCCACAAGCAAAACAAAAATCCAAACCTAACACAAAGTAGAGACGTAACAATCGGACCAAAACACCGCACATTAACCAACCCCAAAAAAGACGACAACAAACGAAGAAACACCACCAGTACACAACAAAAACACCACACAACACAAAAACCTACACCCCCGACCAACCCCACAAAAAACAAAATCACCACACACCCCAAGAATCCTAACCCCGCCATATGGACAAACAACCCCAAACCCTTCCACAAAAAAATACCCCCAAAACCAAACCCACTAAAACCATAGGCCGTCCAATGCGCATCACAGCCCAACCACTAGTCTGTAACTAACCCCCTCCCCGACCATCCCCTATCCCCAGTTCTGAGGCCATACAAACCCCACCACCGACCCCTCCAACACGCCGACATCTATCTTCCCAGTAACACAATCCAAGTGCATTACCCCGAGGAATTCGACGCCACCTCATACATCCCAGAACCATACAACCATTTCCTTCTCCCAAGTTCACTGTCCACACTCACAACTCCCCACCACGGAGTGCGTGTCAGGAACAGAGAGAATTAAGTTAACAATGTCGAAGAAAGCATTTAAGGAACTGTTATGAAGATGTGCTACTACTACCACTGTGTCTCACTTTAATAGAAACATGGAAGAACTCAAGAGTGCTAATAAGGATGTTTTATGTAGGATAAAAGACAATTCCACCTCAACCTTGGGCAAGGTCCAACTTTCAGGTAAGACCTCACAAAGATGTTACATAGATTCTCATTGCGGCAAAAATAGGTGACTAACTTCAAATATTATTATTGGCAGCAACACCTCACTATGATGATCATTTGAACCACATGTGTGATGTTAAAACAACTTTTATTGAATGATAGGGAGACAAGCCAGAGTCTTACCTGCTTAAAGTTTATAAGATAAATATCTTATGAAAAAGGATTGTGATAGTCCCCAATAGGTAATTAGCAAAGAGTATTGCCACGTCACCTTCTCTCCCCTAATGCAACTAAGATATTTGCATGTCAAAAGAAAAAAACTGCCTAATACATTATAACATGGAATGGGGGATTTTGTATCAAACAGTTGGTCCATTTAGGAACCTGTGTGGTCAATGTGGAAGAAAGGACTTGTTCTTGTAGAAAGTGGGATTTGTAACCCTTGCGGATTTTCTAGTTCATAATGTTCTATTTTAGTCCTTTGACTTTTATCATTTTTTGTTATCCGTCCAGATCGAATTTTTATTAATAAAAAATATTCCGTGATTACGCGGTAATCAGTTTATTATCATATTGATCGAGTTGTAGTGCTATTATTCTCCTTAAATTATCTCCATTCCATATATTTATTCATATTTGCTCAATTCTGAACGTTGTACCCGCAAAACAGTCGTTCTCTAAATATCAAACAACCTTTCTGACACGTCCATAAATGGTCCATACTAAATTTAGAATAATTTAACTTATTTACCCATAGTGTAATTATTCAAAGTTCAAATAAAATATATTTTTACATCTAATAAAAATACAGAAAACTTCAGTAATATTAAATCACGGAGGTTTAAGCTCGTTAAGTTAACCCGACAAAGCCAAAACGCCCATAAGGCACCCTTTAGGATACCTATGTCCGGTCGAACCCCACAAGGGACAACAAGGCTCATTTTTAGGAGCTTTGTCCCAAACTTGGTACACCTTTTGTCTTATATTATTTCAAAACGCACACACACCTCATTTGATATAAAAAACTTCACTTCTTTCTTTCTCTTCTCTCTCTTTTTGCTTTTCGTCGAGACACGACACAACCCACCACACACTTCTTATTTTTTGATTAATATCAAAGAAACATGGAAGTTCCCGATACAAAACATGTTTATGACGCTTATTCCCAGTTCCTTGTATGTTTATATTATGCCGAATAATCTGTTCTTCAACCGACCGATGCAACTCTTTTATATGCTCAGACTGGTCAGCCCCTTCCTCACTAAACTAACTGCCTCCCACCTCTGGAACAAGGACCAAATCCAGAGGAGTAAAACTGGATCCGGTCCATAACACAACTTCAAAAGGACCTCGTACCTGTGGTGCGATTAACCGACCTGTTATAGGCAAATTCAGCTTGTGGAAGAATAAGATCCCACTGTTTGGCATTGTCCCCAATTAAACTACGCAAAAGATTTCCTAAGCTTTGATTGACAACTTCAGTCTGCCCATCAGTTTGGGGATGATGGAAACTACTGAACTGTAACTGAGACCCCAAACGAGTCCATAAAGTAACGCGCCACAATGACTCCACTAAACTTGACATCTCGATCAAGAAGTAAGAAGTATTTAAGAACACCAGTCCAAGCCCGTTGAACCCGACTAGCCTATTACATAACAAGACTAATTACGACTAATAAGACCGATAACATTCTTGTTCGACTTATATATAATTAAGGCTAACAAACTACCATAACAGAATCTTTAGCTCGCTGAGTACGAGGCAAACCCAAAACAAAATCCAAACTGACATCTTCCCATGGAGCAACAGGAACATACAAAGGAGTATATAAACCTACATTACTACTTTGAGTTTTGGCAATGTGGCATGTACGACATCTCTCAAGAAGCCTGTTGACATCACGTTCCATCTTGGGCTAATAAAACTGTTCACGAAGTAGGGCCAAGGTCTTATCACGCCCAAAGTGACCCGCTAATCCACCTGCATGACCCTCTAAAACAATAGCTTCACGCAAAGAACAAAGAGGAATACATAACCGCGCACCTTTAAACAAATAACCATCCAGCTTGGAAAACTGCTGAAAAGGACCATTATCACATTTACTCCATATCTCCCTAAAATCAGGGTCATCGCAATAAAGCCCACGAAACGAATCAAAACCTTTCACTCGAATATGCATAGTGGTAATTAACAAATGACGACGACTGAGCGCATCCGCAACCTAATTATTCGACCCAACCTTATGTCGAATAACGAATAAAAAAGCCTGAATAAATTCCACCTACTTTGCATGGCGAGACTTCAGCTTATGTTTCCCATTAATAAATTCCAAAGCCTCATGATTAGAAAACAGGACAAATTCACTAGAAAGTAAATAATGTCGCCAAGTATCCAAACTACGAACAATAACATAAAATTTCTTATCATAAGTGGAATACTTGTGTCTCGCGTCATTCAGTTTTTCACTGAAGAAAGCAATCGGCCGCTGATTTTGACTTAGAACACCACCAATACCCACACCAGATGCATCACATTCAACTTGGAAAACTTCATCAAAATTAGGTAATGCCAAAACAGGAGCTTCTGTTACCTTAGCCTTTATAAGGTCAAAAGCCTTGGCAGCCTCACTTGTCCACGTGAATCGATCACCCTTCATACATTCAGTTAAGGGCGCGATTATGGAACTAAAATTCCAGATAAAACGCCGGTAGAAGGACGCTAACCCGTGAAAACTGCGAATGTCATGAATAGTGGAAAGTGTTGGCTAGCTAATAATCGCCTCAACTTTTGTTGGGTCCATTTTTATGCCGCTACTAGTAACAATATACCCCCAAGAAAGTCACTTCAGTCACAAGGAAGTGACATTTTTTCCCATTAGCATATAATTTCTGAGCCCGTAAAACAGAAAATATTTGTCGAAGATGGGACAAATGCTGCTCAAGACTGCTGCTACATATCAAAATATCATCAAAATAAACGACAACAAAATGACCAATAAAAGGTTTAAAAACCTGATTCATAAGGCGCATGAATGTACTCGGCTCATTAGACAGCCCGAAAGGCATAACCATCCACTCGTACAATCCATCTCGAGTTTTGAAAGCTATCTTCCATTCATCTCTAGGTCGCATCCGAATCTGATGATATCCACTCCTCAAATCAATCTTAGAAAAAATGGTAGAACCATGTAGCTGGTCAAGAAGATCATCCAAACGCGGAATATGAAAACGATACTTGATCATTATTTTATTCACATCTCTACTATCAATACACATCCAAAAAAGTCCCCTTATGTTTGGGTACCAGCAAGGCAGGTACTGCACATAGACTCATACTCTCCTGAATTAACCCTTTCTGCAATAACTCTTTCACTTGTCTCTAAAGCTCCGCAAACTCCTTCGGATTCATCCGATAAGCTGGTCTGTTTGGAATAGCGAAACCTGGAATAAAATAGATGCAATGTTGAATGTCTCTCATAGCCGGTAATCTAGGGGGTATGTCATCAGGAATCACATCAGTAAACTCCCTAAGCAATGGCTGAACTTATAGGGGAGCTTTACTGATAATCTCGTTTTCTTCTATAACCACAAGAGTAAACACATAAGGAGTGATTTTCATAAGTCCCTCAAAATTAGTCTTCTTCATAAACAAATTAGAACCCATTGCCCGTGTCTAACCAGAATCAAAAGGAACTAAAGTAATGTTCACACCATCCTTCTTAAAGCTGTAAGTGTTTTGGAACCCGTCATGTTTTGTTTTCCTATAAAATTGCCAAGGACACCCTAATAGAATGTGAGCCGCATCCATCGGTATATCTTCACACCATACTTCATCTTTATAACTCTTACCAATAGAAAACTGCACAAGATAACATTTACTGACTTTAATAGTGTTCCATTGTTTTAACTAAGTTAACTTGTACGGTTCAGGATGGTCTTCTGTCTTCATTCCTAACTTCTCAATCATAGATGTAGAAACGACATTCTCGCAACTGCCCCCATCTATAATCATATCATAAATTTTCCCCTTGGAAGTACACTTGGTTCTAAAAATGTTGTTACGAAGCCACGAATTATCATCAACAGATTTTGAAACAGCCACATTTAAGACTCTCTGAATAACCAATGCCTCTCCACGATCAGGATGTCCCAACTCATCACCTGGTTCATCTAATTCAAGTTCTGCATCGGTATCATAAATCGGGCATGCGTCAACAGGTACGAATGCTAGTGTTTTTAGATTTGTACAATTACGTGCATAATGCCCATACCCACCACACTTGTAACAACAAGGGGCACTATCAACACGTTCTCTAGTATTACCTGTAGACTAGGTTGTAGGGGTGGTGGCTTTAGGTGCTATTTTAGGTGTTGTAGGGGGAGCGGTTCTGGAAGGTGGGGTGAAACGACTAGCAAAACGACTAGTGGAACCCTTACACTTTGCCTTAATTTGTTGCCGTAAAATAAGCACCAAGCGTATTTGTCACGTTGACTCGCTCGTTGACCGCATTTGCATCATCATCCCCTTCTTGAAAAAGACTCGACCCTGAGTCTGGCTCATCATCACTATCTCCTTTGTATGGTGACAAATCCGCAACATTAAAAGTAGCAAAAACATTATAATGACCAGGAAGCTCGATCTTGTACGCATTGTCGTTGATCTTTTTAAGAATACAAAAAGGACCATCTCCTCGCGGTTTTAACTTCCCAAAACGTCCTGCTGGCAAAAGCTTCTTACAAAGATGAATCCAAACTAGATCACCCTCCCGATACAAAACATGTTTACGACGCTTATTCGCATGTTCATTGTATTGTTTATTATGCTGAATAATCCGTTCTTGAACTGACCGATGCAACTCTTTAATCTGCTCAGGCTGGTCAGCCCCTTCCTCACTAAACTGCCCCACCTCTAGAACAGGGACCAAATCCAGAGGAGTAATCGGATTTTGTCCATACACAACTTTAAAAGGACTCTTACCTGTGGTGCAATTAACCGACCTATTATAGGTAAATTCAGCTTGTGGAAGAATAAGATTACACTGTTTGGCATTGTCCCCAATTAAACGCCGTAAAAGATTTCCTAAGCTCCGATTGACAACTTCAGTCTGCACATCAGTTTAGGGATGATGGGAACTAGTGAACTGTAACTTAGACCACAAACGAGTCCACAAAGTACGCCAGAAATAACTCACAAATTTGACATCTCGATCAGAAGTAAGAGTTTTAGGAACACCGTGCAACTTCATAATTTCTGCAAAATACAACCTCGCTACTTGACTAACATCAAATGTTTTCGAACAAGGTACAAAATGAGCCATCTTCAAAAATCGATCAACAAATACCATAACAGAATCTTTAGCTCGCTGAATACGAGGCAAACCCAAAACAAAATCTAAGCTGACATCTTGCCATTGAGCAACAGGAACAGACAAAGGAGTATACAAACCTGCATTACTACTTTGAGTTTTGGCAATGTGGCATGTACGACACCTCTCAAGAAGCCTATTGACATCACGTTCCATATTGGGCCAATAAAACTGTTCACAAAGTAGGGCTAAGGTCTTATCACGCATAAAGTGACCTGCTAATCCACCTGCAAGACCCTCTAAAACAATAGTTTCACGCAAAGAACAAAGAGGAATACATAACCGCACACCTTTAAACAAATAACCATCCAGCTTGGAAAACTGCTGAAAAGGACCATTATCACATTTACTCCATATCTCCCTAAAATCAGGGTCATCTCAATAAAGCCCACAAAACAAATCAAAACCTTGCACTCAAATCTGCATAGTGGTAATTAACAAATGACGATGACTGGGTGCATCCGCAACCTGATTATTCGACCCAACCTTATGTCGAATAACGAATGAAAAAGCATGAATAAATTCCACCCACTTAGCATTGCGAGACTTCAGCTTATGTTGCCAATTAATAAATTTCAAAGCCTCATGATCAAAAAACAGGACAAATTCATTAGAAAATAAATAATGTCACAAAGTATCCAAACTACGAACAATAGCATAAAATTCCTTATCATAAGTGGAATACTTTTGTCTCGCTTCATTCAGTTTTTCATTAAAGAAAGCAATCGGCCGCTGATTTTGACTTAGAACACCACCAATGCCCACTCCAGATGCATCACATTCAACTTGGAAAACTTCAATAAAATTAGGTAATGCCAAAACAGGAGCTTCGGTTACCTTAGCCTTTAGAATGTCAAAAGCCTTGGTAGCCTTACTTGTCCACGTGAATTGACAACCCTTCATACATTCAGTTAAGGGCGTGATTATAGAACTAAAATTCCAGATAAAACGTTGGTAGAAGGACGCTAAGCTGTGAAAACTGTAAATGTCATGAATAGTGGAAGGTGTTGGGGAGCTAATAATTGCCTTAACTTTTCTGGGTCTATTTTTATGCCGCTACCAGAAACAATATACCATAAGGAAGTGACATTTTTTCCCATTAGCATATAATTTTTGAGCCCCTAAAATAGAAAATATTTGTCTGAGATAGGACAAATGCTACTCAAGACTGCTGCTATATATCAAAATATCATAAAAGTAAACGACAACAAAATGACCAATAAAAGGTTTAAAAACCTGATTCATAAGACGCATGAATGTACTCGGCGCATTAGACAGCCCGAAAGGCATAACCATCCACTCGTACAATCCATATCGAGTTTTGAAAGTTGTCTTCAATTCATCTCCAGGACGCATCCGAATCTGATGATATCCACTCCTAAAATAAATCTTAGAAAAAATGGTAGAACCATGTAGCTGGTCAAAAAGATAATACAAATGCGGAATAGGAAATTGATACTTGATCGTTATTTTATTCACGGCTTTACTATTAATACACATCCGAAAAGTCCCCCTATGTTTGGGTACCAACAAGGCACGTACTGCACACGGACTCATACTCTCCCGAATCAACCCTTTCTCCAGCAACTCAGTCACTTATCTCTGAAGCTCCGCAAACTCCTTCATATTCATTTGATAAGCTAGTCTATTTGGAATAGCGGAACCTAGAATAAATTCGATGCAATGTTGAATGTCTCTTATAGATGGTAATCCAGGGGGTATGTCATCAGGAATCACATCAGCAAACTCCCTAAGCAATGGCTGAACTTGTAGGGGAGCTTCACTGATAATCTTGTTTTCTTCTACAACCACAAGAGTAAACACATAAGGAGTGGTATTCATAAGTCCCTCAAAATCAGTCTTCTTCATAAACAAATTAGAACCCTCGGCTTGTGTCTGACAATAATCTAAAGGAACTAAAGTAATGTTCACACCATCCTTTTTAAAGTTGTAAGTGTTTTGGAACCCGTCATGTTTTGTTTTCCTATCAAATTGCCAAGGACGCCCTAATAGAATGTAAGCCACATCCATCGGTATAACTTCATACCACACTTCATCTTTATAATTCTTACCAATAGAAAACTGCACAAGACAACGCTTACAGACTTTAATAGTGTTCTCTTTTTTTAACCAACTTAACTAGTATGGTTCAGGATGGTCTTCTGTCTTTATTCCCAACTTCTTAACCATATATGTAGAAACAGAATTCTCACAACTGTCCCCATCTATAATCATATCATAAATTTTCCTTTTGGAAGTACACTTGGTTCTAAAAATGTTTTTACGAAGCCAAGAAATATCATTAACATATTTTGAAACAGCCACATTCAAGACTCTCTAAATAACCAATGCCTCTCCACGATCAGGATATACCAACTCATCACCTGGTTCATCTAATTCAAGTTCTGCATCGGTATCATAAATCAGGCATGCGTCATCAGGTACGAAGGCCAGTGTTTTCAGATTTGGACAGTCACGTGCATAATGCCCAAGCCCACTACACTTTTCTCTAGTATTACCTGCAGCCAAGGTTGTGGGGGTGGTAGGTGCTATTTTAGGTGTTGTATGGGGAGCGATTCTGGTAGGTAGGGTGAAACGACTAGTGAAACCCTTACTCTTTGCCTTAATCTATTTTTGAACCTTTAAAGCTAAATGACAAACATCCGTATAGGTCCAATAAGGTTGAAGACTTACAATATCAGCAATCTCAGGCTTAAGGACTCCCAAAAACCGTGCGACAACCTGCTCTTCTTCTTTAACTACATCACACCTCATACAAAGCCTATCAAACTCATTGATAACCTCTTCTACAGTTATGTTCTGTTGGGACAGATTATGATAGTCAAGAAAAGCCTTTTGACGATGATTTTCTGGTAGAAACTTAGCCTTCATTAGTTTCTTCATCTTTTCCTAAGTCTCAACCTTCAATTTCCCTTCAATTCGTCGCCTCTTATTAACATGATCCCACCATAACGAAGCATGTTGTCGAAGCTTGATGGTCATAAGTTTCACTTTCAGCTTGTTAGGGATATCTCGCACATCAAACACCTGTTTAACCGTACTCAACCAATCAAAAAAATCATCCGGATGAACCTTACCCATAAACTCAGGGATCTCAATCTTCAATCCCAGACTACGAATAGGATCATCGCGATATCTATCATCACGATCTACAACATGATCATTACGACGAGGTTGAAAAAGATGATTAACATACCTAGGTTTTTCTTCCGCTAAAAGGATTGACGTCCACTGACTCATCATCCCAGATGTTGGGCTCAGCTTCCGCCTCTTCTGCCGACGAGTCCGGCTGTAATTGCTGAAGCTCGAGTTCTTGGATCCGCTGCTTCAGCCTTTTAAACGTCTCTACATCACGAGGATCACGAGCAGGAGGTACTGGTTTCGTAATAGATTTCTTTCTACCACGTGTTTCCATGATTACCTAATGGCTCTTGATACCAAATAATGCAGATTGAATATAAAAACAAGCCACACAAACACAAGAACTAATCCAAAATTCTCAAAATGAGAAATTCTCTTATTTAATAAATTCGTAGGTTTCTCAAAAGATGCCAAAGACAACCCTAAAATCGTCCTTATAAAGGAGGATAAGTTCTATATAAAAAGGAAACAAAATCTCATACAAAACATAATTGATTTTGTCCAAAATAAAGCCTAAAAATAGAAAAACACCCTTTTGAGGCCCCAAATGACCTCGAAAGGCCCAATACAGACATGGCTTATGTTTAAACCATAAGTCTTGACCGTTGGGTTGTTTTAGAGTGACCATGCGAATTTCAGCCCAATCCGCCACAAAAATTTGTTGCCGCAAAATAAGCGTCAAACGTATTTGTCACGTTGACTCGCTCGTTGACCGCATCTGCATCATCCACCCCTTCTTGAAAAAGACTCGGCCCTGAGTTTCGCTCATCATCACTATCTCCTTTGTATGGAGACAAATCAGCAACATTAAAAGTGGCAGAAACATTATAATGACCAGGAAGCTCGATTTTGTACGCGTTGTCGTTGATCTTTTTAAGAACACGAAAAGGACAATCTCCTCGCGGTTTCAACTTCCCAAAATGCCCTGCTGCAAAACGCTCCTTATAAAGATGAATCCAAACTAGATCACACTCCCGATACAAAACCTGTTTACGATGCTTATCCGCATGTTCCTTGTATTGTTTATTATTCTGAATAATTCGTTCTTGAACCGACCGATGCAACTCTTTAATTTGCTCAGACTGGTCTGCCCCTTCCTCACTAAACTGCCCCACCTTTGGAACAAGGACCAAATCTAGAGGAGTAATCAAATTTTGTCCATATATAAATTTAAAAGGACTCTTACCTGTGATGCGATTAACCGATCTGTTATAAGCAAATTCAGCTTGTGGAAGAATAAGATTACACTATTTTGCATTGTCCCTAATTAAACTCTGTAAAAGATTTCCTAAGCTCCGATTAACAACTTTAGTCTGCCCATCAGTTTGGTTATGGTGGGAACTACTGAACTGTAACTTAGACCCCAAATGAGTCCATAAAGTACGCCAGAAATGACTCACAAACTTGACATCTCGATCAGAAGTAAGAGTTTTAGGAACACCGTGCAATTTCTCAATTTTTGCAAAATACAACTTCGCTACTTGACTAGCATCAAACGTTTTCGAACAAGGTACAAAATGAGTCATCTTCAAAAATCGATCAACAACTACCATAACAGAATCTTTAGCTCGCTGAGTACAAGGCAAACCCAAAACAAAATCCAAACTGACATCTTCCCATGGAGCAACAGGAACAGACAAAGGAGTATACAAACCTGCATTACTACTTTGAGTCTTGGCAATGTGGCATATACGACACCTCTCAAGAAGCCTGTTGACATCACGTTCCATCTTGGGCCAATAAAAAAGTTTATGAAGTAGGGCCAAGGTCTTATCACGCCCAAAGTGACCCGCTAATCCACTTGCATGACCCTCTAAACCAATAGCTTCATGCAAAGAACAAAGAGGAATACATAACTGCGTACCTTTACACAAATAACCATCCAGCTTGGAAAACTATTGAAAAGGACTATTATCACGTTTACTCCATATCTCCCTAAAACCAGGGTCATCACAATAAATCCCTCGAAACGAATCAAAACCTTGCACTCGAATCTGCATAGTGGTAATTAACGAATGACGACGACTAAGCGCATCCGTAACCTGATTATTCAACCCAACCTTATGTCAAATAACGAATGAAAAAGCCTGAATAAATTATTGATCCCACTTCAATAGATCGAATTCCTTAAGCTTTGTTTAAGGTTTATTTATATTAGATAAATCTAACACAACTATAGTAGAAACTATTTTTGAATGTATTAAAGATTATGCGGAATCTAATCTTTAATATTAAGAAGAATTCTTAATGAAACAGTAATTCAAAACAAATAAGCTCCAATATTATTAATAATAATATGGATACTCTTAAAGTATTAGGGTTACACAGACCTTGAAGCTAAGAATAATAAAAGATAAAAACATATCAAACTTTATGCCTTAGGACCTCCTTTTATACACCAAGGAGCCCTAGCCGGATTACAATACTTTCCTAAGTATTCATAATCTTTTTTATAAATAAATAACTTAATACATATCATATAAGCAGTACTAACAACAAACAGTACTAACTTATTAACCTTAGCAGCATTAACTTATCTAGCAGTAGTAAGTTTATACAAGCAGTAGTAACTTATCACTAGTTGTAGTAACTACTTAGCATATTTTCTCTACCAGTACTAATATTCACTAGTAGTACTAACTTTGTACTAGCAGTAGTAAATACTTAGCATATTTTCTTTGAAGTTTATGTGCAGCACTAAATTCAGCTGAGCAGCATTAACATTAACATGAGCAGCAGTAATTCAAACACCATAAAAAAGATTTTTAATCCTAACAATCCTCCCCTATTATTCTTCTTCAAAATCATCCAAGTTTCTTCATTTAAAGCTTTATCAACATCAGGAGGATGCTTCCAAACACTTCTTTACTTCTTAAGTTGTTTCATGATGAAAAGCTGATAAGCCATTTCACTTTCATAGTCAATCATAAGCTTCTTTTCTAGCATCATTGAAAGTGTAGATGGTGTAAAGGGATACTTCTTCTCTGCCAACATATAGATATACACATGTTGCATCCTCAAGGAATGTACTCCACAGGAGTCATATAGCTTCCAACTTAACACTTTGTAGTCTTGTTGATCCCTCTATACTTTATCTTCTATATGTGGTTCAAACATAGTCTTTAAATCACCTCATAATAACAAATCCAAGTCTTCCACTGGTCTTGTTGACTCATATTTAGCTTTTACCAACTTGTACAAAGTTTCTAAATCTTCCCTGTCAAAACTTTTAAGCATGTGACTAAAAATCATGTACATTTGAGACTTTCCATCGGCTCTTATTATTTGATAATAGCTTTTTCTTCCTTCTATATGAATCTTCCAGTCAACAATACTTGGAGACTTAACAGCCAAAGGTATAGCATCAATTGCTACTTCTTCTTCATCTGGAATGATTTCCATTAAATTTTTAATCTCTACTGTTTCTTTGTTATCTTCCACCTTTTGCTTCTTTGTACTCTCTTTTTCTTTGCCCTCCACTAATTCTGTTCTAAAGTCTTCAAATGTATTTACCCTTTTGAATGCTCTGTCAAACATCTCTTAAATAGAATCAAACCCTTTTGACTTTAAATCTTTGAACTTGTACCCTTACATGTTCTTTAGGTAAGTACACATTATCTTTCTATATTGAGCTTTTGTTGGTGGTTTGTTTCTTATCTCTTTTGCTCTTTTAGCTGCAAAATGCTTTCTTCTTTTCTCTAAGAGTTGTTGAAATAATGTAGCTTTTTCTTCAACAGACAACGCTTCTTGTTCTTGTGCTTTCAATCTTTTAGCCAATTGATGATCATCATCAATCTTTGCCTGTATATCATCTCATGTTTCAATCAAGGCAATATTAGCTTCTTGTTCTTTTTCAGCATTTTCTCTTGCAAGTCTTTCTTCTTCATCAAATTCAGCTTGTAGTTTTGAAGCAGTTTCTTCATCAAAACTGATTTGATCTTTCTTTTTCATAAGATTCACATGTTCTATCCATATCCCTTTACCTTTGTCCTGTGATTGTTGTGAAGATAGTTGTGAAGATTTTGTTGTTGTAGATTCACCCAACTCTTGTATAACAACCCCTTTCGTCTTGGGTTTTGTACTTTTCATTTCTTCAAGTGCTTGAGCCAAAGTAATATCATCAACAGTTGTAGCAGTAGTTGTTGTAGCAGCACTAACAGTTGTTGCAACACTAGCAGCACTAACTTTATCACCAGCAGCACTAACCTGAGCAGCATCAATAATTAGCTTAGCAGTGTTAATAACTTTAACTACTTCTTCATCAACTTCCATGTCATCATGAACACTAACCAGGGTAATTTCTTCATCTGCATCAATAGCATCAATCCCCCCCTTTTGGATGCATCCTTACCCAAACTTTCTTCATCATCATAGGATTCTACCCTAGCTCTCAAACCAACTTTGTGTAATCTCTTCAGCTTATGAGTTCTTGACCTATTTTTCTTTTCAAGCTTCTTGACCCTCCTTTTCAAACTAGCAATCTCATTATGTTGAGTGGTCTTTGTCTTCTCCAAATCAAGAACCCTGTTTTGTAAAGTGTACATAGTGCCATCAATTCCTCAAGTTTAAGTCTATCCTCATCACTTTGAAGTATATTACCTCTTGCGAGCAGTGAATCATTGTAATGTTTACAGACATTCTCAAAACCTATTTTGAGCATTTGTATCCTCCATGGTTTCTTGGCACCTGGGACCACCACCTGAAGTAGTTTCTAGGGAACTAGATTCATTAGGTGTTTCCTTAGATCGGGTCTTATTGATGTTACCAACGTCCTGCTCTGCTTCTAAGCTAGAAGCAGTAGTGGAAGCCCTTACCAAACTGTCAACCAACTCTTTATGGACAACCTCATTTGCAACACTTTCAGTAGGATCACTAGGTTGAGGTACCTGAGTGTCCTTTCTTTTAGGCTTCCTAGGTTTTTGTGTCTTTTGAGGTTGAGTTGATGGTTGAATAAAAGTGGGTGTGTGATGGGGATCAGTTGGATTTGCTAAACCTTTACCCATTTGTGATTGGTTTTGTACCACCATTATTGGAAATAAATGTGTTACTCTACCAAAAAAACCTTTGCCTATTCTTCTCATATTTCTAAAAATATTTTTAGTGTGAGAGGGTGCAATATAAATTCTCTTATGAGTTAACATCCCCTCAAGTTGTTGGTCCAAAAAGATTTGCACAAACCTTGGATACATTAAAAATTTGCCAGAGACATTATCTAAGTTTCTAATCATACTATCAAAAATCAATTTTGAAAAGTTGAATTTGTGATTTATTGCTAAACAGATAATGACAGATGCCATAGTACTACTAAACTCATTCCATGCAGTAGTCTTTGGACTTAGACACTACAAGATAGTATGAATTAGAAATTTCCATTGTGGGGAGAAGAATGGTCTATAAAAAGTTAACTTTTATGAAATTTTCTCATGCCCCATCAATGCAAGTTGTTCAAAAATGGTAGAATTTGGTAAACAATCAATACTTTCCTCATTTGCTAGTTGAAGATCTCTTCTAACAGATGATTCCGTAAGCATTATCTTCTTACCATCTACTAGGGCATGTAACTATGCTTCCTCATTTATAGTTTTGGCCTTGACAGTAGACCAGAACTGTTCAATGCAATAAATATATATAGTAGGATTAATCGTTAATGCATACCTTATTGGGTGTGCAATCAAAAAATACACAATTTGTTTAAACCCATCACTCTTTGTGGGTTTAGACAAAAATGTGACCATATTATGAGTATCAGTAAACTTTAGAGTCGACATTTGTGTTGGGTTTTGATAATGGATGGCAAAATTTAGTTAGGGTTTGTAATTAGAGAGTATATGAGAGAATGAAATCGATTAGATGATTGATTGAAACCCTTAATAGAAGTATTTATGAAAAATACCCTTAACAACCCAGGAGTAGTAACTCAGCAGTAGTAAGCTATGCCTAGCAGCATTAACTTTGAGTCACCAGCATTAACTCCAATTTCTTTCCAAACAGCATTCACATCATCAATCTAACACTTTTTTTGCTTATCCTGCAAAATGTTAGTCCAAAAACCAAGAAAACACAAGCCATGGAAATTTTCACAATTATCACAGTATTAATTATACCTAACGGTATTAAGTATAACTAACAGTCGTAACTCAGCAGTATTAAGTATAACCAGCAGTACTAATTATAATTAACAGCGGAAACTTTTAATGACATGAATAACAGTATTAATTCATACAAAACTCTATAAAAACATAAAAAGATAAAAGACTTTAAAGATTTAGCATTCCAATACTAGCAATCAAATATTGAAATCTACTTACATCAAAAGTTTTTGTAAGCAAATCTGCAACATTCTTGTCAGTATGGATTTTGACCATTTGAATCAATTTCTTTTCATTGCAATCTCTAATAAAATGATGTCTGATTTCTATATGCTTTGTTTTTTTAATGAAAAACAGGATTTTTAATTATGCAAATAGTGCTGTTATTGTCAATAAAGATCCTGGTATGCATAAAATTGTACACATAATCAAGTAGTTGATTCTGAATCCAAAGCACTTGTCCATAGCAACTTGAAGCAGCCACATACTCAGCTTATGTTGTGGAATTTGCAACCACTATCTGTTTCTTGCACTGCCATGATATTAATTCACATATAAGAAATTGACAACCTCCTATTGTAGACTTCCTATCCAAGCTTGCTCTAGCATGATCACTATGAGTGTATGCTACCAATTCAAAAGGAGAATCTTTTGGATACCAATGGCCCAGTTTTGGTTGACCTTTTAAGTACCTAAAAATCATTTTCACAGCATGAAGATGTGAAACCTTTTGTATGACTTGGTATCTAGCACATGCACACACTACAAACATGATGTCAGGTCTTGAAGATGTAAGATACATCAATGAACCAATCATTTACCTATACATATGAACATCCACTTCTTTACCATTTTCATCCTTGAGTAGAGGCTTTTGAGTTTCCATTGGTGTGCTTGCAATCTTGACTTCTGTAAACCAGAATTTCTTTAAAATTTCATCAACATATTTTTCTTGACTAATAAATATTCCATCCTTATTTTGTTGCACTTGTAATCCCAAGAAGAATGTAAGTTCTCCCATAGAACTCATCTGAAATTTCTCATGTATCAACTTCTCAAACGCAATGCATAGCTCCTTCTTTGTTAAACCAAAGATGATATCATCCACATAAACTTAGACAAGCAAAATATCACCTTTGTACCTTTTGATGAATAAGGTCTTGTGAATTTTCCCTCTTTAAAACCCATCGTCCAAGAGATATGTTGACAATGTTTCATACCAAGCTCTAGGAGCTTGATGTAGTCCATACAATGCTTTTTCAACCTTGTATACTTTATCGGGAAAGTCTAGATTTTCAAATCCTGGTGGTTGACATACATACACCTCTTCTTCAATCTTCCCATAGAGAAAAGCACTTTTTACATCCATTTGATACACCACAAAATCTTTAAATGAAGCATAAGCTAAAAATACCCTAATTGCTTTAATTCTTGCAATAGGGGCATAGACTTCATCATAGTCAATCCCTTCTTCTTGTGTGTACCCATGAGAAACCAATCTTGCTTTATTTCTTATTACAATTCCACTTTCATCCTTTTTATTCCTTAAAACCCAATTAGAGCCTATAGCCCTTTTTCTATTTGGTAAATCCACTAAAGTTCAAACTTCTTGTAACTGGAATTGTAGAAGCTCTTCCTGGATAGCCTCTATCTAGCTTGGATCCCTCAATGCACGAATTACCTTTTTGGGTTCTTCCTGTGATAAAAAACAAGCAAACAAGCAGTTTTGAAGGTCGTTATGGGTTCTTCCTGTATCTAAAGTGTTCATGTCAGCCACTGCATCATGATCTTCATCATCTCTTGAGAAGTCAAATATGTTATAATCTTCCAAAGCAGGCATATTTGGATCAAATGGAAGTTCAATGCTTGTTTTTCCACCAACAATATAAATGCCAGCAGCATTAACATTGTTAGTGTTGTTAACATCATCTTCTTTCTCTTGATCATTACATTTACTTTCTTTTCTTGGATATTTATCAACCTTCTTTTCATTATCACTTGAAAGTTCGGATTCATTATCATGAGAACTCTTTGGATCTTGAGAATATGGTGGATCAGCAGTTTATAATGGTAGCCAAATGTAATCTTTGACAGGTTCTGTCTCCTTTCTAGCTTGACCTGTATTATTACTTGCTTTTGTACATGCAAAACCATTAGATTGTGTACCTGTAACAATTGGCTAATAATTCACTAGTTCATGTTTTAGTGCATCAATATCACCCATCCTGTTCCACGTAGGGCGGGGGCGACGGGCGGGGGGGAGGGGGAGGGGCGGAGGAGGGGTGGGGGGGGGATTGGAGGGACAGGGGCGGGGGGGGAGTACAAACCTAATATGAGAGTGGGGGGGGGGAGGGAGGGAGGGTTTTCTTCTACTATCCTGTTCTACAAATAAGGGGATCTGCGAGCTCTCTGTGCAGAGAGAGATAAGAGCAAAGCATATCCAACAAATAAACCTTCACAGCCTTACCATCAAAATTCCCTAAGTGATCTATGGTATTAAAATGGTAATCAAATACCCAAATGGTCTCATAAAACTTACAGTTGTGTTCTGAACCAGAAAAAGTTCATAAAGGTCTTGTTATGAGGCTTAACTACTAACACTCTATTTTGGCTCCATGAGAGCAAGCAGTATAAAAGCAGTTTCTTCCCAAAAGTAGTTGGCAACTACACAAAATCAGCGCGCGAGCGCGGCGAGAGGGGTGGTCGCGTGACACCTTCAATTATGTCATAATTCCTCCTCTCTACAACTCCTTTTAGTTGAGGAGTTCTAGCTAGACTAAATTGTCTTAAATAACCTTCATTTCACAAAACGAATTCATTTGCGAAGGAGTGGTGTTTTTGAAAACTCAGTCCCATTATCACATCTAATCACCTTAACCTTGTGATCACAGAATTTCTATCTCAGTTATAAAGGACTTAAGAATGCCACTAGTCTCATCCTTAGTAGCTAGAAAGAAAACCCATGTAAACCTACTGTAATCATATGTGACAACTAGGCAATATATTTTTTCATAAGGCTTTTTACAAATGTTGGACCAAATAAGTCCATATGTAACAAATGTAAAGGAAGACTGATTGAGTTCTCTGTTTCAGACTTATAAGAGGCTCTGTGTTGCTTTCCCTTTTGACAAGCAACACATGTTTGATCATTTTTATAAAGTTTGGAAGGTAAACCTTTTACAAGATTTCCATTAACCAATTTATTCATAATTTTAAAATTTAAGTGACCTAACCTTCTATGCCAAAGTTTAGATTCATCAAATGTGGCTTTAGCAAAAGGCAAGTTAAACCTCCTTTAGGAACTATGTTCTTTAAATCAACACTATACATATTGTTCTTTCTAGGAACTCCAAGTAAAACTTGACTTTCATCAATTAACTTAAAGTTTGGAGTTAAAATAATACATTTAGTGTCATTAAAAAGAACACTATTCTTTTTATCACACATTTGTGAGACACTAAAGAGATTAAACTTTAACTCTCTTATAAAATACACATTTTCAAAATCTAGATTACCAGTTTTAATGGTACCTTTTTCCTGTAATTTTCCCTCTTTTAGGGTTCCCTCCAAAAGCAACATATCCTCCATCTATCTTTTCATAGTCTGTAAAATAGGACATGTTCCATGTCATGTGCCTTGAGCATCCACTATCAATCACTCCTTGATCCTATAAATCCATTTGTGGATTGCCCTGCACATTAGATAAGAAAACCAGTTTCTTTTAGGGACCCAAGCCATCACTGACTTGGATCTGCCTTGTGCATCAATATAATCAAACTTTTTTAGGATGATTAATGCACTGTTGTGTTGAGAAACATGATCTAAAACTTTATGCTTTGGTTTCCAAACCCAACAAGCTAAGGCCTTAACAGCATTAAGATTATTTCTCTTAACAGCATTAACTACTGCTTTTGGCCTAGTAGTATTACATTTTTAATCCCTAACAGTATTAACCCTTTGATTAATATTACTGTTTTTAAATGTTGTGTTATTATGAATAGGCCTCTTAACATTTGAATATTGTTAGGTTTAAGAAAAAGACTCGGTCACCTCGTGTATTTTTATGTTTAGCGTGGCTCGTAGTTTTGTTAGTTATCATATGATTTATGGTATTGGGTCGGGTCTTTACCCACTGTAAGCCCACACCATAGCCCATTTTAGGGGCGTTTTGTAAGACATATTTAAACCCTCTCAACACATGGAGAGGGTGTTGGTTGAATCATTTTACATACACAATTTAGTATGTTTTTCTCTAGTTTTCTCCCAACCATCTCTCTCTCTAACTTTCTCTCTCTAGTTCATGTTTGTGTGAAATTATAGGAACCTACAATTGGTATCAGAACCATGGGGTGGATTAAGTGTTTTTTGTTTGTGATTCGTTCTATTTAGTTTTTTTTGGTGTCAGAGTTCTTTTGCTTATTCGCTGCTTGTTTTCAGCTCTTATTTGTAGTTCTTATTTTAACAATTACTGGGCTACACTCTTTCTCATCCAAAAATGTTTTTCATCACGTTTGTTTTTTTAACAATTGTGTTAGGATAAT